>JAJOOR010002167.1:0-64658 GCA_036250505.1 Solanum acaule | reverse complement strand
TTTGATACGGTTGTTCTAAAATTCGGGTTAGACCCATTTCCCACTCAATTTTACCCCCTGAATAAGAATATGAAGTCGAATTTCTGAAATCATGCACGAATTTTGAGATATATGGAAATTACAATTATAGGTGTTTCCGAAGCACATTTTCGGGCATTTTTGGGGTCGTTTCATATTTGTTTGGGCAGCCCCTTTTGGTGACATCTGCCCATGTGACAATGATAACTTTTGTAGCTATATATCTTTACACCTCCTTTGATTTAATTCGTTTTCCCTCAAGTCTAAGAACATTATAACATTAGCTAAACAGTTGTTCTTCAAAATCAAGAGAAAAACTAAGTCCTTTTGGCTGGAATCCGACACACACACTTCCTTTTGGTGAGTGACGAAATCTTCTTTTGAGATGGATAGTGTTTGGTATTTTATGCATATCTCATTCAGGAAAACATAGTTTACAGTGAATAAATATGTTTTGGAAAGCTAATTCGTAGACCTACAACTCTTGTGGTTATGTAAAATTCTAATTTAGCTGTTATGGATACAAAATAAGGGACGCAACATATGACAAGTTCTGTCCAGATTCTGGAATTAGAAATCCTGTACGTTCAACTGTTGGTGTTTTGATTATATCTTTTTGTACAAAGCGTATTTTGCGGTGATTCTTGATTATTTGCAAGCTTAAGAGACTTACCTACATCTTTTATGGAGGATATAAATTCCATTTTGGTCGTATTCTGTTTCAAATCTAGGTTGTGACATAAAGTGCGTTTATTGGCCAGAATATCTGGTTAGGGAGTATAGTCGTTTTGTACAGGCTAGGCTTACTTGTTATGATAACCCTGGGTTACGCCAACAATAATGAGCTACTAGAAAGTAAATAAGTTATTGAATTCATTTTTTTAGGTTGTGTATCCTCGTGTACGAGTTGAAGATTTTGATACTGTGGTTGGTCTACGATTTGAACTCGTGAAGTCATGTTGGACTGTTTTTGTGCTAAAGAACTGAGGTTTGTGTATAAACTTATACTTGTACTCTTTTTACCTGCTGGTATATCTGAAAGTTTACTTTGGCACCTTGGTTACCTCTTGTCACTTTGCATTGTCGTATTGGTATTCTTTAATACATTAAAGACGCTTGTGTAACTAGCCCACTTGTACGGATTGTTTGATCACTTGGCACTCTTGTTGGGACCTTGTCCTTCTTGTGGCTGTGACTTTATCACTCTTGGCATGATTCTTGATTCAGATCATTTACCATCTTGACTCTGGATTTTTAGTCCGTCTTAAGAATGGAAGTTGTCCATTTTATTAGAAAGCCATTTCTAATATGGTTCTTGGTTCTCTTGATTATTGGGTTTTGACCCTTATTGCTACCTGCTTGTGCTTGGTGTGACGACATGATGTATATATTGGGCGATCCTTGTTGTTGAATCCCTTGGAAAACTGTGCTATGGGTGTTCTTGACATTTGGATCTTTAAATATCGAACTTGATACTCTTTATATATTGTTTACTTGATTTATTTATTATGTTCAATTATGCTGCCCTTTACTTGAGAATGATAACTTGGTGAATTTGAGGGCTCCGAACCTATAGGTTTTACACCACTAAGCTATATGCTTAGCGATAGTTGTTTCTATCATAGGGAATGATCGAGATGATGCTTGAAGTTGGCCATTGAAGATGGAGATTTTGAAGGCTTTAAGGAGGATCACATTTGCATATAGGCATAATATATTTTGTATAAATCTTGGGACTTGTACATAATCTATGTTTTGTATATTTACATGAGAATTTGAGGGCTTATTTGGTCATGTCACCATGGACTGTAATATAAGTATCGCCATACGTTTTTATCTTTTTGGGGTGTGTAAAAACCCAAGTCTTGTAACATACTAAATTTACTATTTGTTTCGAATGTTTGTGTGAAGCATGAACAAGTTGATTTCGGTACTCGGAAGCTTGTAATATTCTTGTTACTTCATCCTTCTGTGTGAGGATAATATATGTACATGTAAAGCTTGTCGGTTATTTGGTTACATTACTTTTCAGAGGTCATTATGAATCTAATCCCTCTACTAGATTATAATCGGTATGCCCTCGTTAATCGCTTTTGAATTTCGCAAGTATAAGTTAGGTCTCTTTAAAAAGGGACGCTACAAGTGTTGGTATCAGAGCCTAGGTTTGTGGTTCTAGGAATTTTGATTTGAATTACTTGTATACTTGTTCACTTTCGAAAAAAGGTTCTATTTGTATTATTTGGTCAATTACATGGTTTATAATGTTTTTTATCGCATGTAGAGTGCATATGCATCAAGTACATATCCCTAATGCCATGTGATCTTTCCTTTTGAAGGAATTAAGTCATGGCCACTTCTTATAACCGACCTGTGGAAGTTGCTCGTGAAGGTTCGGGTGCCTCTGTTTCCCAACCTCATGCACTAGAAGGGGTTGGAGAACATATCTCGAATCAATATGTTCCCCACACTAGTGGTTCTGAAGTGGGAAACCATCATGGTGTAAGAGCTGGTCCACATCCTCATATGAGTCATGGTACTCAAATCATGATTCCTCATTTTCAACAAATGGTTGAATTCTTCCACCACATGGCTGAATCGATGCATGATTCCCACGCGATTAACTTTGAGAAAATGAGGAAAATGGGTGGAGTGGAGTTTGAAGGCACTGTTGATCCCACTGATGCTGAACAATGGCTTGATCGCATTGAGATGGTATTTGAGCAGTTAGAGTGTTTAGATGTTGTAAAATTTAAGTATGCTATTTCACTATTACAAAATGATGCTTACGATTGGTGGGTAAGTGTTCCGAATGCCACGGTAAAACCTCTTGTTCTTACTCAGGATGATTTTCTTAAGGAATTTCATATGAAGTATGTCCAACCTACTTATTGTGATGCAAAGAAAAAAGAGTTTTTGAATCGAAGGCAACGAGGCATGCCTATTGCTGAATACGAACAAAGGTTTCTAAGGCTCTCTCGCTATGTTGGTGGTATTATTAAAGAGGAAAAAGACAAGTGCAGGAAGTTTGAAGACGGTTTAAATGATTCCATTAGGAAGAATGTGGCGATCCTGCAACATGAGAAATTTTGTAGGTTAGTGTCTGCTGCTTTGACTTGGGAACGACTTGATAAAGAAGAAGCTAGTAGAAATGAAAACAGATTCCGAAAGCCTAGACCAGATTTTGGGGGTCTATCCAAAAGGGGAAGGTTTGATAATTCTAAGGCTGGTAGTGATAACAGGCCACCTCAACAAAGGCAAAACAGATCAGAATTTTCTACAGCTAGCACTCCAAATTATGGCCAAGGCAAGCCTCACGTTCCCACTTGTCCATAATGTGGGAAGAATCATTATGGTACTTGCAGGAGAGCTTCTGGTGCATGTTTCAATTGTGGGAGCTTTGATCATAAAGTGAAGGATTGTCCTAATCCTAATAATGCTCCATCGTTGAGAACTAAAGGCTCAGTTCATAAGCCTTCTGTCAATCCTCCTCAAACTAATAGAGGTGCAAGACCTAAAAACACCCAGGCAACAGCTACAAGTGGAGCTAATCAAGCTAGTGGGCAAAAGGCTACTGCACGCGCTTATGCTATGAGGCAGAGGGATGATCAAGATGGACAAGACGTGGTTGTCGGTAAATTTCACTTATTTGGATTATGTGTGTTTACAGTATTTGATCCTGGTTCTACACATCCCTATATTTGTTCATCACTTGTTCTTCCTGAAAATGTGAAATCTGTGAGACTTAATTACGATGTGCTGGTTGAAAGTCCTTTGGGTTATCAAGGTGTGTGTAATCAAGTTTACCAAGATTGTCCCTTCTTGATTCAAAACCTAGTCTTCCCTGTTGACTTAATTGAAATGCCCTTCAAGGATTTTGATGTTATTATCGGGATGGATTAACTTTATAAATATCATGCGGTGGTAGATTGTAGGTCTAAGCATGTGACTTTTAAAGATCCTACATTTTTACACATCATTGTAAAAGGTGAAAGATCAGTGACATCTAGTTTTATTTCTGCGACCTTGGCAAGAAAGTTGATGCGTTAAGGTTGTGGGGCATACCTTGCTCACATAGTTGATACACAGTTGAAGAGTCCTTGTATCAAGGACATACCTGCTGTATGTGATTTTCCAGAAGTATTTCCAGAAAACCTTTCGGGATTGCCCCCGGAAAGAGAGGTTGAATTTCCAATCGAGCTTATTCCTGGATCTACTCCTATTTCGATCACCCCTTATAGAATGGCTCCAGCAGAGTTAAGAGAATTGAAAGCTCAATTGCAAGAACTACTTGAGAAAGGTTTTATTCGACCTAGTGTTTTTCCTTGGGGAGCCCCTGTTTTATTCGTAAAGAAGAAAGATGGAACTCTTAGGCTTTGTATTGACTATAGACAATTGAACAGAATAACAATCAAGAATAGATATCCACTACCAAGAATTGATGATTTGTTTGATCAACTTAAAGGTGCTAAAGTATTCTCAAAAAATGATTTAAGGTCTGGATATCACCAACTGCGTGTTAGAGAGAAAGATTTTCCTAAAACTGCTTTTAGTACTCGATATGGTCATTATGAATTTTTGGTGATGCCATTCGAATTGACAAATGCTCCTGCGGTATTCATGGATCTAATGAATCGGGTATTCAAGCCTTATCATGATCAGTTTGTGGTTGTCTTTATAGATGATATTTTAATATTTTCTAGAAGTAGTGAAGACCATGATAAACACCTCCGGATTATTTTGAAAATTTTGTAGGAGAAAGAACTTTATACTAAACCTTCCAAGTGTGAATTTTGGCTTGATGAAATAGCCTTTCTGGGACATGTTGTATCAACTGAAGGTGTGAAGGTGGATCCTAGTAAAATACAAGCAGTTGTTGAATGGAGACTTCCCAAAAGTCCGACTGAGGTAAGAAGTTTCTTGGGCTTAGCAAGATACTACAGAAGATTTGTGAAAGGCTTTTCCATTATCGCCTCTCCTTTGACTAAGCCCTTGCAGAAGGAAGTAAAGTTTATTTGGGATGACAAATGTCAAGAGAGCTTTGAAACTCTCAAATCCTTGTTGACTCAAGCGCCTATACTTACTCTACCAATTGAAGGGAAAAAGTATGTAGTATACAGTAATGCTTCTCACAATGTTCTCGGATGTGTTTTGATGCAAGAAGAGAAGGTAATTTCTTATGCCTCTCGGAAATTAAAACCGCTTGAATTAAATTATCCTACTCATGATCTTGAACTTGCTGCTATAGTGTTTGCTTTAAAAATATGGCGGCATTATTTATATGGAGAGAAATGACATATCTTCACTGATCACAAGGGTTTAAAGTACTTGGGTACTCAAAAGGAGCTAAACCTTCGACAACGTAGATGGCATGTACTCATCAAGGATTATGATTGCATGATTGATTATCATCCAGGTAAAGCCAATGTGGTTGCAGATGCCTTAAGTCGGAAATCCTTCGCAAGCATTTCTTTGAGTCCTTTACCCTTGCTTCTTGAGTTAAGAGCCATGAATGTTTGTTTTACACTTGATTCAAATGGTTCAACTATTGCTAATTTACAAGTAAAGCCAATATTACTTGAACAGGTGAAAGAAGAACAAATGTTAGATGAGAAACTTGTAAAATTGACTAGAGAAGTTCAAAGTGGGGAAAAACTTGATTTTACATTTATGGAGGATGGTGGCTTATTTTATCAAAACAGGTTATGTGTCCCTAATGATGACAAATTGAGGGGAGAAATATTGAATGAAGCACATACATCACCATATGCAATGCATCCTAGAGGTACAAAGATGTACCAGACCATCAACGAAAATTATTGGTGGAATGGTATGAAGAGAGACATTGCGGAGTTCGTCTCAAAATGTTTGGTTTGTCAACAAGTAAAGGCTGAACATCAAGTCCCAGTGGGTTTACTACAACCCTTGTCGATGCTAGAATGGAAATGGGAGAGAATAACTATGGACTTTGTTTCTGGAATTCCTCGCACTCAGAGAAATCATGATGCAATATGGGTGATTGTGGATAGACTAACCAAGAGTGCTCACTTCTTAGCAATCAGGATGGATTACTCACTTGAGCATTTAGCCGAGTTGTGTATTAATGAGATTGTAAGACTACATGGGATCCCTGTGTCTATTGTATCAGACCGGGACCCAAGGTTTACATCTAGATTTTGGGGTATCTTGCAGGAAGCTTTGGGTACTAAGTTGAGGTTTAGCACTTCGTTCCATCCTCAAACAAACGGCCAGTCGGAAAGAGTGATACAAATTTTGGAGGATATGCTTCGAGCTTGCATTATGGAGTTTGAGGGTAGTTGGGACAAATACTTAACTTTGATAGAATTTGCTTACAATAACAGTTACCAATCAAGTATTGGAATGCCTCCCTATGAAGCCGTATACGGAAGAAAATGCCGGACCCCTCTTTGTTGGAGTGAAGTTGGTGAAAGAAACATTGTTGATCCTGAAATTGTGCAACAAACAGAGGACAAGATAAAAATTATCAAAGATCGTCTAAAAATTTCTTCGGATAAACAAAAGTCGTATGCTGATCTTAAAAGGCGTGACATTGAATATCAAGTTGGAGATAAAGTATTCTTAAAGGTGTCTCCATGGAAAAAGATTATGAGATTTGGCCAAAAAGGAAAACTTAGTCCCTGATTTATCGGACCTTATGAGATACTTGAAAGGGTTGGACCAGTTGCATATAAATTGGCTTTGCCACCTGAGTTAGACAAGATCCACAATGTCTTCCATGTTTCTATGCTTAGAAGATATCGTTCTGATCCATCTCATTTTCTTCCAGTTAAATCTATTGAGGTTAATCCTGACTTGACGTATAATGAAGAACCTATCCTAATTCAAGCTCGAGAAGTAAAGCAACTTAGGAACGAGAGAATCCCTTTAGTAAAGGTACTTTGGAGGAACCATTCTGGAAAAAAAGCTACTTGGGAAAGAGAAAAAGACATGAGAACCCAGTATCCGCGCTTGTTTCGGGACTAGTTTAAGGTAAATTTCGAGACGAAATTTCTTTAAGGAGAATACACCCCTAAATGCTTAAAAAAATAGTCGCATGTTGTTACATCATCTCGTAATTACTAGAATATGTTTTATTCTCATTTTTGGAACTTGAAATGTTGTGATTTGCAAACTTGCTTAGCATAATTTTTTATCATAAATTAATGTATTGTATGGGGGTATTTGCGTAATTATCTAATTATACTTAATTATACATTGGAAGTGTGGGTATAAAGTACATAAATATAGTTATATATGTATGCTTTTTGAGCAGCCATCTATTTGTTTGGGCAGCCCCTTTTGGTGACATCTGCCCATGTGACAAGGATAACTTTTGTAGCTATATATCTTTACACCTCCTTTGATTTAATTCGTTTTCCCTCAAGTCTAAGAACATTATAACATTAGCTAAACAGTTGTTCTTCAAAATCAAGAGAAAAACTAAGTCCTTTTGGCTGGAATCCGACACACACACACTTCCTTTTGGTAAGTGAAGAAATCTGCTTCTGAGCTGGGTAGTGTTTGGTATTTTATGCATATATCATTCAAAAGAACTTAGTTTACAGTGAATAAATATGTTTTGGAAATATAATTCGTAAACCTACAAATTTTGTGGTTATGTAAAATTCTAATTTAGCTGTTATGGATACGAAATAAGGGACGTAACATATGAAAAGTTCTGTCCAGATTCTGGAATTAGAAATCCTGTACGTTCAACTGTTGGTGTTTTGATTATATCTTTTTGTACAAAGCTTATTTTGCAGTGATTCTTGAATATTTGCAAGATTAAGAGATGTACCTAGATATTTTATGAAGGATATAAATTCCATTTTGGCCATTTTCCATTTCAAATCTAAGTTGCGACATGTAGTGCGTTTATTGGCCAGAATATCTGTTTTGGGAGTATAGTCGTTTTGTACAGGCTAGGCTTACTTGTGATGACAACCCTGTGTTACACCATCATTATTGAGCTACTAGAAATTAAATAAGTTATTGAATTCATTTTTTAAGGTTGTATATCCTCGTGTACAAGTTGAAGATTTTGATACGCTGGTTGGTCTACGATTTGAACTCGTGAAGTCGTGTTGGACTATTTTTGTGCTAAAGAACTGAGGTTTGTGTATAAACTTATACTTGTACTCTTTTTATCTGCTGATACATCTGAAAGTTTACTTTGGTACCTTGGTTACCTCTTGTCACTTTGCATTGTCGTATTGGTATTCTTTAATACATTAAAGACGCTTGTGTAACTCGCGCACTTGTACGGATTGTTTGATCACTTGGCACTCTTGTTGGGACCTTGTCCTTCTTGTGGTTGTGAATTTTTCACTCTTGGCATGCCTCTTGATTCGGATCATTTACCATCTTGACTCTGGTTTTTTAGTCCGTCTTAAGAATGGAAGTTGTCCATTTTAAGTACGAACTAGAAAGCCATTTCTAATATGGTTCTTAGTTCTCTTGATTATTGGGTTTTGACCCTTCTTGATACCTGCTTGTGCTTGGTGTGACGACATGATGTATATATTGGGCTAGCCTTGTTGAATTTATTGGAAAACTGTGCAATGAGCGTTCTTCACATTTGGATCTTTAAATATCGAACTTGATACTCTTTATATATTGTTTGCTTGATTTATTTATTATGTTCAATTATGCTGCCCTTTACTTGGGAATGATAACTTGGCAAATTTGAGGGCTCCGAACCTATAGTTTTTACACCACTAAGCTATATGCTTAGCGATAGTTGTTTCTAACGTAGGGAATGATCGAGAGGATGCTTGAAGTTGGCCATTGAAGATGGAGATTTTGAAAGCTTTAAGGAAGATCACATTTGCATATAGGCATAATATATTTTGTATAAACCTTGGGACTTGTACATAATCTATGTTTTGTATATTTACATGAGAATTTGAGGGCTGATTTGGTCATGTCACCATGGGCTGTAATATAAGTATCGCCATACGTTTTTATCTTTTTGGGGTGTGTAAAAACCCCAGTCTTGTAATATACTAAATTTGCTTTTTATTTCGAATGTTTGTGTGAAGCATGAGCAGGCTGATTTCTGTACTCAAAAGCTTGTAATATTCTTGTTACTTCATCCTTGAGTGTGAGGATAATATATGTACATGAAAAGCTCATCGGTTATTTGCTTAAATTACTTTTCGGAGATCATAATGAATCTAATCTCTCTACTAGAATATAATCAGTATGCTCTCGTTAGTCATTTTTGAATGTCGCAAGTATAATTTAGGTCTCATTAAAAAGGGTCGCTACAACTGAGCCCTGAAGGAAAGGATCAGGTCGGCGGAAAAAAGGAGAAGTCAGCGCATCGCTGAGAAGTTCTGTGAAGAAGTACTATGTCTCCCAATGACCCAGAGTACGACGATGCCAAAGGATGATGCAAAACGGCGATGAACTACACCAAAGGGCGAATCACCGAGTTGATCGGTGATTCCGACTAATGTCATCGAATGGTCCGCTGCAACACAATTTTTTTTGAAAACTATAAATACTCGTTGAGAGTTATAACTAAGTATCATAATTTTAGTGTGTAAAACAATTATTATAATTTTCATATAGAATAGTACTTTTTATTTTTGCTTTGAATTTGAGAGGGTTTTGAAAACTTGAAGAAGAAGAGGGTTCATCTCCAAGGATTTGGACTTGGGTCTCTTGATTTCTTCATTCTTGGCCTGTAACAAGACTTAAATCTTCATACCCATTTGAATCTAAGCTCATTTAGGTATAAATTTCTATCTCTTGATGTGTGGCTAAAAACCCCCTTTCTTGGGGTGTGACTTAACGAATATGGGTTAATATTGTTGTTGGGTCTTGCTTGTTGATAGATTAAATGTTGTTTAATGGTGATTTCACCCAGTAGTTGTGGTTGAATTTAATGGGTTTGTAGTTGCAAATACAAGTCCATCCATGTGTTTTCGGCTTGCTCGAGAGAGAGGTCGTGAAACCAAGACTGCTATACTGATTACCTAAGGAGTGGGTCGACATGAGGTTCAGCCTGAGAGGGTGAGCCCTAGTCCCATCTCCTAACACTCAGCTCGAGAGAGTGAGTGGGGTAAGGCATAGGCTTGTCTTCATGCGGCAAGTGGGTGTCCGAGAGGAACCCATTTGAAACGGGGTAAGTTCCTTGAGAGAGAATTTATTCCCACGTATAGCTTAGCCTAGTCACTATTACTCTATAAATTCTCTATCGAAAGCATGTACCCAATAATTTATATTAACCCGTATTCCGGTCACATCCCAAGAATCCCCCTCTCATTGTTAGATTTTCTTGTTGATTTCGCTAATTTTAGCTTACTTGTGACAAAACCCCCCAAATCGATATTTGACACTTTTGTGTCCCCTTTAATCTACAATGTTTTTAATCGTTAATATCTTTAGCTATGACTAGTTAGAACTAAATTTTGATTTTTCTATAAATTCTCCAAACCACTCCCTTGGGACGATCCCAACCCTTGGTTGGGTTACTATATTATCGACAATCGTAGACACTTGAATCGGAAGTAGTGTCGTTGGTCACGATAAGCATCACCATCCCTCTATCGTCACATTCCCTTGTTATCTTTGGTTTCAACTGAGCTGATAGTAAACTCAGTTGTCCTTCGAGTGTCTTGATGGCGTTGACATGAGAGTTTACTCTACTGTTCAATGATGAAAAGTCATCTTTCATCCCTTTCAACAAATCATCCGAACCTTCAACTTTGTCAAGTATGCGTGACAACAAGTCATTCACCCTAGGACTACTTGAACTACCTTTTAATTTTGGGCTTTCACTTGAGTGAGTATGGTTCTCCTCATAATCATCTTCCCTTCTCATATAATCATTTTGCTCAGCCCAATCTTGATAGTATCTCTTTTGTTCTTCTCCCTTATGATAGGTCCAACCTTGATTTCCGCCTCGCTGTAGATAGCGTGGCTGGAAAACCTCCTCATACCTCTTGGAGTTCCAACCTTGATTCTCCCCCGACCTTGAGTAATCGGAAGAAGAACCCTCCTCAACTCTAAACACTTCACATGTCCCCTTCATGTTCTTTTGTAGTACTTCCATTTGAGTTTTTGATGTTCGCATCCCTCTCTATGTCTTTATCAAGTTTCTCTCGCGTTAATCGAAAATGAAAAGGAGAGACTTGATCCTCTTGGGTGTACCATGCTTGGTTTATCCTAGTCATGTCATCCAGAAGAAACGAAGCTACCTCAAATGGTTGTAACATTATTCCTCCTCGTACCAATTGATCAGCCACTCCTTTATTAACCGAATCTAGACTCTGGTAGAAATATTGAAGTAACAAATTGTTTGGTAGCCCATGAGTTGGGCATTTAAGTAGGAGCTTCTTGAATCTCACCCACGTTTCATAGATGGGTTCCCCCTCCAGTCGCTTGAAACTTTGAATTTCGTCTCTAAGTTTCATCATCCTTGATGGAGGAAAGAATCTTGTGTTAAATGCTATAACCAGCTCCTCCCATAATGTGATGGAATTGTTTGGTAATTCGGCTAGCTTCTCCTGTAAAGGACAATGGAAATAACTACAATCGAATTGACTATTGAGACACATTTTTGAATGAAAAAGGGCTGCAAACCTCAGTAAAGTTTCTCACATGCTCATGCGGGTCTTCCTGATCTAGCCCTCCATTTAGTCATCTCATTTGGAGAAGATGAAAAGTGGTGCTAGTGACTTCAAACATCGCATTCTCATCAGTCCGTGGGATGCAAATTGCACCCATCCTACCCGATTGAGCTGGGTTGTAGACAATATTGATGTTGTCTATACCCTCTCGATGACCTGCTTGGCTGTCATTCATCTCTTCCTCACTTATGTTCACTTCTACGAAGTCCAACCAATACCTACACAAAGCAGCCAAAACTACTTCAACTACAAAGAATGAATTTGAGAGTGTCAAATCTTCAATCAAAGAATTCTAAGTAATGCTACTCCCCGGCAGCGGCGCCATTTTGATGTTTGATGTAATCAAAGACACAACTTCCAATTCAAGTGTCAATGATCACGTGTAGTAATATAACCCAATCGAGGGTTGGGATCATTCCCATAGGGAGTAGTACTTCTTTCAAATTCAATAATAAAAATACAATGATAATCTCTTCAACCAAACAATTCTTGCACAATTAATGTTCAAATCTCAAATTTCGGGTTTTAACTACCAATCCAAATTTACACTTCAACACAAGAAATTGAATATTAGAGTAAAATTTGGGGAATTGATCAGCCAATTATTGAATCTCAATAAAATGGGTAAACATTACTCCTCATAATGGGATAATTTGTTGTGGGTAGGTCGAACCATATAAAAAGTAACTTTGTCTCGAACAATTACCTTTTCTATGTTGAATTCTCTCGAACTTTAATACCAATCGAAGAGGCCCAACTCTTTACCCTCATCAAATCCACTCTCTCGAGCTGGATACAAAGGAAGGGTCACTTGTTTCACTCTATCGAGCTGAAATCAAGGAAACCCACTACTAAGGACGCTAAGATTGCCGCCTTGGTTCCATACCTCTCTCTCTCGAAAGTGCACAACACTGAAGTTGATACATGAAGTAATGCAATTCAACCTTGAAACACATCAACAACTTAGACCCACTTCTAATTAACACCATTCTTTGCAACTAACAAACACCCACTAAGTAAATTCAACAATTGGCTTCATGATCAAAACCTCAAGAAAAAGGGTTTTAGCCACTCATTTCAAAAATAAGAAGATGAAATTCAATTATCACTCCCATAGTTGGGTACAAAATGAGAATTATAGATGAAAATCAATTGATAATCTCCTCTCTTACAAAATCTCTATCAAGATCTTGCTAAAACTCACTCACTAAACCCTTTGGTAGTGTTTTCTCTCTCAGTAATTCTTTTCTCACTTTCTGAATGAATTTCTCTCTCCAGCCAAAACTAATTTAAACAAGTCTAAAGTATCACTGCTAAGGACTATTCGGCGAAGTAAGTCAGGTATCGCTGACGGATCGGCGAATCGTTGATTGCTCTTCATCTCACCTTCATTTTTCGCTTTGTCTTGGTCTGCCTACTATGACTTTAGGCGATCTAGGTCGGGATCGCCGAATGACTCCGCGATTCTCCCTTTATCCTTCTATCTTGCCCATCAACACTTGCTTAATCTACTTTCATACTTTTTGGCGACCTGGTTATCATTCGTCAACTAGATCGACGGTATGCCGAATATAGTTGTTGCTCGTCGAATTCTCCTCCATTTTAGCTCCAGCATTCTGTAACTTTAGGCAATATCTTGGCGATTCACCGAATGATATTGGCGATTCGCCAAATAACATCATCGATCATCAGGTCTTCATTTCTTCATTCCTTTAGCTTTCTTTGTTCCTTTTTGCTCAATAATGTCCATGCTTTGTCTCTAACTCGAAATACCTGAAACTCAAGGGTTTTCATCAATTATTGAGACAAAATATGCATTTGAGGACACTAAATCTATCAAAAATAAAGTCCTAAAAGAATCAAAATCATGGACTCATCACTCACCAGATTTGATTTGCCACCAAATATTGTGTTCTACCTCTTCTCTACCCTCCACCATTTTTTTCCAGACATGGGAATCCCCTTTACTCATAGCCAACACCAGATATTGTTTCTTGCAATATTTGTTCCACATGTATGTATTCCATAGTGAAGTTGAGGTTCTGAAATTTCACCATAACTTACTATATAGCGCCTTTGATACATCATTTAATGATCTCATCCCTATTCCTCCTTCCAATTTGGGGTAGCATAACTCCTCCCAAGCTATCCAATGTTTCCCTTTGTCTCCTCCTGATTTACTCCAGAAAAAACCGGCAAATAGCTGTTGTAATTGATTAATCACTCTCTTCGTAGGATTCATTGCTGAGAGAAGGAACAATGGCATTGATTGTAATACACTAGTAATTATAATAAATTTGCCCCCATATGACAACCATTTATTTTACCAGGACAATAGTCTCATCTGTATCTTACGGAGCAACTCTTCATAATACATGATGTTTGTGTAATCAATGACACAACTTCCAATGCAAGTGTCTACGATCATGCAATATTATAATAACCCAACCAAGGGTTGGGATCGAGTCCCATGGGAGTGGTTTTGAAATTAATAGAAAAATAAAATTAGTTCTAACTAGTCGCAGCTAAAGACATTAACAACTAAAAACATTGTAAATTCAAGGGGGGTGACAGAAAAGTGTCAAATATCAAATGCGGGTTTTGTCACAAGTGTAGCTAAAACAGTAAAAATAACAGAGAAATCTATGAATGAGAGAGGATTCTTGGGATGTGATTGCAATATATATTGGTATAAATCGTTGGGTAAATGCTTTCGATGGGAAATTTGCAAGATAATAGTGACTAGGCTAAGCTTTAGATGGAAATAAGTTCCCTCTCAGGCAACTTACCCCTTTTTAAATAGGTTCCTCTTGGACACCCATTTGCCACATAAAGGCCAGCGTACGTCTTACCCCACTCACTCTCTCAAGCTGAGTGTTAGGATATGGGACTAGAGCTCACCCTCTCGGGCTGAACCTTATGTCGACCCACTCCTTAGGCCATCAGTCTAGCGTTCTTAGTTTCACGACCTCTCTCTCGAACAAACCGAAAACACATGGGTGTTTTTGTATTTGCAACTCCAAACCCATTAAATTAAACCACAACCACTAGGTGAAATCACCATCAAAATACATCTAACCTATCAACAAGCAAAACCCAACAATAATCTCAACACATATTTGCTAAATCACACCCCAAGAATGGGGGTTTTTAGCCACACATCAAGAGATATAAATTTATACCTAAATGAGCTTTTATTCAAATGTGTATGAAGATTTAAATCTTGTTACAGGCCAAGAATGAAGAATCCAAGAGAACCAAGTCCAACTCCTTGGAGATGAAATCCTCTTCTTGTTCAAGTTTTCAAAACCCTCTCCAAACTCAGAGGAAAAATAAAAGTACTAAAATTATATTAAGAATCTGATATTGTCTTCTCCTCTATTCTCTATAACTCTCAATGAGTATTCATAGTTTTCAAAAATCTGTACTGTGACAGATCATTCGGCGACATTAGTAGGAATCGCCGATCAACTCGGCGATTTACCCTTTGTTGTAGTTCATCACCGTCTTGCACCATCCTTCGGCATCATCGTGATCTGGGTCATTGGGCAATATAGTACTGCTTCGCGAAACTTCTCGATGATGCGCCGACTGCTCCCTTTTCCGCCGACTTGATCCATTCCTTCAGGGCTCAGCACACTGGAACAAAAGGCGAAGTGAGACCCTTCGGCGACTCGCCAAGTGGACTCGGCGATCCTCAAGCCTTCATTTTCTTCGCTCTTTTCAGCCTTTTAGTTCCTTTTTGCGAAGTACTGTCCATGCTCTCCTTCAATCTCCAAATACCTGAAACTTAAGGGTTTTCATTAGATATTGAGATAAAATAAGCATTTGAGAACACAAATTCTATTAAAATATAGCCTTAAATGAGTCCAATTTGTAGGCTCATCAACACCCCAACTTAAATTGTTGCTTGTCCTCAAGTAAAACTCAAGTTTAGCAGTTCAAATAGGATGTCTCAAATAGTGATACACAAGACCAAATCATGAACATACACAATATGACTCAATTTACTCATGCAAAGATCAATTGTGTACTCAAAGATTCAAGTTGTGACACACCATTACCAAAGATTCTCATGCTCGCAATACTTGCTACTTGTGCAAATTCAAGCTCAACAAAAATATCTAAATGCCCTCACATAAAGAATGATTCCACATTCACACATATAGGTTAATTAATTCAAGATCAAGAATCAAATGCAACGCTCACACTTAGAAAGAGGAACACAATGCATGTTTTCACCCATAGGTTTGCCCTTATTTTCCAATCTACTTTCAATTTGGCTTACTCAAGATCAAAAAGGTCTTTTCAAGGCTTGTAATGGGGCTGAGTGCAAAGGTATGGTCATTTAGGCTCAGTGATTTCTTCATCCTCGTGAGATGTGTGTTCTCAAAACATCCTTTTCCTTTCCCTTATCCCTTTTTCTTCTAGTGCTTCTAAGTCATCATTTTATTCACTCTCTATGTATTGCTTGGAAACCCAATTCTTTATGCACTTTTTATTCCACAATTTTTTTTAGGGGGGGTGGGGGTGGGGGTTTCCACTTTGTCTTGCAATACCATGGGTTGAGGGATACTTTTCTTGTAATTCTTGACTCCTCCTTTTCCTTTTCACCACACCCCCAACTTAGGCTTTTGACCTAAGTTGGCTATTCACTAAACCACAAATCAAGAGGATTATAGGTAGTGGGTCAAGTAAGGTCTAGGGTTCATCAAGGTTCTTCCAAAGAAAGCTAAGGCTCAAAGGGTGTTTAAAAGAGTTTCACATGCTCACGGGTAGGCCACAAAAGATATATATGTCAAATTTGGCTCACACTTTTTAAAGTTGCCTAAGATCATTTCAAGAGCACACCTTTTTAAATCAATCAAACTAACGGGGCAAATTCTGGGTTTATTCAGTCATGGTTCAAAGTAAGATAATCACATAAGGCATCGACACTAAAGTCAAAGAAGACTCCACACTTTCGCTAGTGTACAACGGGCATCACAAGAAAATCAATTTGACACATGGCTAATCACAACGAGATGTAAAGGATTCACATATTATCTATGCAACTTCATTTGGCCTCATCGTAGCCGTACATTCATGTTTGTTCGATTATACGCACTATTCAAGTCATCGGTATTGATCAGAACTGAGACATAAATTTTGCAAAAGAACGGCAACATTCAACACACGAGAGGTGGCAAAATTTTTCGAACATGTCAAAGATCATTTTGCAATTTAAAACAAAAGGAGCCATAAGCTCAATCATCCACAGAAAAGCAGTATTGACACAATTTAAAACAGAACAACCCAAATATACAAAACATACAAAGATCAAACAACACACAAATGTAGGTCTCACCCCACCACATATAAAAGCAATTTGTTCTCAAATGCAATAAACAAAATATCCAGACTGTAAATTAAAGGTAAACAGAGAAGGAGGTAAAGAAGTGATCCTGGCTATGCAGTTTCTCCATATGTCAGGGCGGCATGGTTCTTCCTGCGACTTTGGGTGTAGTTATATCTGTTGCTTCGGGTTGTAGACCTTCCACAATTTTAGCATTAAATATAAGGCGAGGTGGGGACATTAAGTGAGTCGTTGAGTGGTTCAGCGAGCCCTACACAACATTGCTAAGCAACCCAACACGCCTATTTTCAACTCACTTTCTCGAATGCTTCACAGCCACCCTGCTTCAACTTTACTCAAACGCTGTCCAATTCCTACGCACCCGACGATATCAGACATGATCGCCAAGTCATTCGGCGTGTCGTCGAGCAATTACTTGTTTCGTTGAGTTTTACAGAACTTTCCAGTTATCTTGGGAGTTCAAACAGCGGTCTCCATCGAGATCGCTAACAGCGTCGGCGATGTGCCAATAATATCCCAAGCTCACCAAGTTTTACAGGCTCCAATTTTGGAGATGTTTGGAGTCAAACAGTGGATAAGGTCAGGTTCGCCGACCTCTTCGGCAACTCGCCAATTGGATCTGTTGCTTGTAACCCTACACTTTTTGAGCACTTCTCACACTTCAACCTATAACAACAACACACCATTATTTTACCAACATGAAAATATAAAAATAATAAGGGGTTTTGGGTTGCCTCCCAAACAGTGCCTTAGTTAACGTCGCGACACGACGCAAGTCCACAACTATTCTTCATCCTCGAAGTCAGCCATGGTGTAGTTAGGCGAGTCCTCGGCGAACGGTGGATAGCGACCTGTCATCAAGTGGGTGATTTGAGCATCCTGCAGCTGGATAGTCATGGAGTTTGAGGTAGACGTTTCATTCAACATTTCAATGTTGTCCTTCATTTGATTCAACTTCTTGTCTTGTTTTTCAAGTTGTTGTTGAATAAGTGAAATGGCTTCATCATTCTGCACACCCCCATGTTTCTTCCCGTGTTTACATTCGCGAAGGAGGAATTGCTTTTCCTTTTCCATCGCTTGTACTTCCAACTCCATGACTCGTTTGGATAGAACATCCATTTGAGTAACTAGTGCATCCCACTCTTGCTTCCTTTTGGCTTCCTTGTTGGTTTTAACCATACCATCAAGGATTTTTGCGATGACTTCGTAGGGCTGGTGTAGCTTACCCCCTGTGTAAAGTTGATCGGTTATACTTCTATTTTCGAGTCTAAGACCCCTATAGAAGCACTCCAGTAGTGCCTTGTCGGTCATCCCATGAGATGGGCACGGTTGTAGCACTGCTTGGAACTTCAGCCACATTTCCTGAACTGTTTCATTCCTTGTTTATTTGAATGTCAGGAGGTTTTCCCTAAGGTTTAGTAGTTTCAGGAGGGGGTGATCCGTGTGGTACCCATAATGATCATCCATTCTTATTTCCCTGCTTTGATATTCCAAACAAGCAAAACAAAACTACAATTTAGATTAGTAAAGCTAAAACTAAGAAGAATAAAAAAATTTACTTAACTAAGAATTCCCAAATAACACCACTCCCCGGCAGCGGCGCCATTTTGATGTTTACGTAATCAACGACACAACTTCCAATGTAAGTGTCTACGATCGTGCAATAGTATAATAACCCAACCAAGGGTTGGGGTCGAGTCCCAAGGGAGTGGTTTCGAGAATTAATAGAAAAATAAAATTAGTTCTAAGTAGTCATAGCTATAGACATTAACGCCTAAAAACATTGTAAATTAAAGGAGGGTGACACAAAAGTGTCAAATATCAACTTCGGGTTTTGTCACAAGTGTAGCTAAAATGACAGAGAAATCTATGAATGAGAGAGGATTCTTGGGATATGATCGCAATAAATATTGGTATAAATTGTTGGGTACATGCTTTCGATAGGAAATTTACAAGATATTAATAGTGACTAGGCTAAGCTTTAGATGGAAATAAGTTCACTCTCGAGAAACTTACCCCGTTTTAAATAGGTTTCTCTCGGACACCCATTTGCCGCATGAAGGCCAGCCTACACCTTACACCACTCACTCTCTCGAGCTGAGTGTTAGGATATGGGACTAGGGCTCACCCTCTCGGGCGGAACCTTATGTCGACCCACTCCTTAGGCCATCAGTCTAGCGGTCTTAGTTTCACGACCTCTCTCTCTCTCGCAACCCGAAAACACATGGGTGTTTTTGTATTTGCAAGTACAAACCCATTAAATTAAACCACAACCACTAGGTGAAATCACCATTAAAATACATCTAACCTATCAGCAAGCAAAACCCAACAATAATCTCAACACATATTTGCTAAATCACACCCCAAGAATGGGGTTTTTTAGCCACACATCAAGAGATATAAACTTTTACCTAAATGAGTTTGTATTCAAATGGGTATGAAGAATTAAATCTTGTTACAGGCCAAGAATCAAGAATCCAAGAGACCCAAGTCCAAATCCTTGGAGATGAAATACTCTTCTTTAAGCTTTCAAAACCCTCTCCAAACTTAGAGCAAAAATAAAAGTACTAAAATTATATCAAGAATCTAATACTGTCTTCTCCTCTATTCTCTATAACTCTCAACGAGTATTTATAGTTTTCAAAAATTTGTGCTACGACGGATCATTCGGCGACATTAGTAGGAATCGCCGATCAACTCGGCGATTTTCCCTTTGGTGTAGTTCATCGCCGTCTTGGACCATCCTTCGGCATCATCATGCTCTGGATCTTTGGGCGATATAGTACTGTTTCGCGGAAATTCTTGGCAATGCGCCGACTACTTCCTTTTCCGCCGACTTGATCCTTTCCTTTAGGGCTCAGCACACTGGAACAAAAGGCGAAGTGAGACCCTTCGGCGACTCGCCAAGTGGACTCGACGATCCTCAGGCCTTCATTTTGTTTGTTCTTTTCAGCCTTTTCGTTCCTTTTTGCGAAGTAGTGTCCATGCTCTCCTTCAATCTTCAAATACCTGAAATTTAAGGGTTTTCATCAGATATTGAGATAAAATAAGCATTTGAGGACACACATTCTATTAAAATATAGCCCTAAATGAGTCCAATTTGTGGACTCATCAATACCCATTTCTCTTTCTTCCATAAAACATCGGGCATCCTAGATACGTGAAAGGAAAATTTCCTTGCCTGATCCCCATAATTCTCCTTAATTGCATCGCCACAATATGTGGTGTATTGTTATGTAGATAAAATAAACTCTTATTAAGATTGATCAATTGGCCCGAAATCTTCTCATACTCCTTTAGTATCCCCATCATTTTCCTAATTGAATCCTTCTGGCCTGAGCAAATAATATGGTATCATCCGCATAAGATAGATGATTTAATGGTGGACTCCATTTAGGCATGCCAAACCCCTTGAACGTTGAATCCTCGTGAAGTTTGTTTAAACCCCTTGCTAAAACTTCCGCTGCAATAAGATAGAAAAAGTAACTATTACTTTCTATTTCTCTAACTTTTTCTTGAAGTTGAATTTTTCTTTGGAATATAATAATATTGATATATTATGTAAATAATTCAATTATGATTTAGCTAAAAGAACAATTTCAATTTGTTTTTTAAAAAAAAATTGATTTCTTGTACAAAAGTTATCATTATCCTTATTTTACGGAGATGATGAGAAATGATATTTGATACCTTGAAAATATTGTTAGATACAAACATGTACTAAAAACTAATCCTTTGATTTCTTGATATTACTCTTAGTTTTCATTTCTTGAATTTTTTTTTGTCAAATTTTCATAGTTATTGAATATTAATTCTTTAGTTGCCTTCATTTCTTTTGTGGTTGCATCAAAAGTATCAGGGAAATTTTTTCTTTATTTTTCTTTTTCTTACTTGACAAAATATATCCATCTAGCTGAGATGAAACAATTATTTTCTTCCCTTTATCTTAGCAAAAGGGGGTTAATTTCTTATTGCACGTATTATATATCTATGACTCTCGATTTTTTTTTTTCTAAATTTGAAAATTCGATAGTAAAAGAAGTATATTGTATTTTTCAATTATCTCACAAAGTCTATTTTTGTCCTTAAATTTTTAAATCTTATAAACAGTGACGCAGAGATAAAATTTTCATCAAGGGGTTCAAAAAAATTAATCATACAAATAATATCCATAAATAAATGGATCGAATCAGATATAAACATGTAGGATAAAAAATACTTAATTTAGAGCACATATATCTAAAAGCTTAACTAGATTAAACATAAATGTAGATTGCAAACTTGAGGAGAGTCTTGGATGTTTCAATAATGAAATTGGAAATGACCAAAAAAATAATAATATTAATTTTGATTCAAATAGACTAACAAAAGTCATCACATCGTAGAATGTATAAGAAAACATAGTGAAGCCTATCAAAATATAATTTTACAATTGAAAATGCAACTACCTACATCATTACAATGGTACTCTACGAGGTTTCATATCTTGAAATGTCTTTATAATAGCATCATTAGAATTACTATCAAATACATCTTTTTCTACTAAAGGCCCCAAACAAACACTAAAAAAATAATCAATCCTTTGACTCCGCAAGTAATTCTTGATAAACTTCATTGCCTAGAAATGTAATGACCTGACAAGTTATTTTTGGAAATTTTCTAATTTTTTTGTTTTAACCTTCTCGATAGTTATCCTAGTTATTTTGGATTAGTTTGTGAAGTTGGTTAGAAAATTTTGAATTACTCGTTTAACTACGGTTATTTAATTAGGGGGTAAATTTTAAATAGATAATTTTAGTAAGTGGTTAATAGGCCAAACTCATATTTTATTAAATACCCTATACCACTTACCCATATGAAAAGAATAAATTAGTAGTAAAATGAGGTAACTACGTTTGAGTCATAAATCCATAAAGATTTCTACAGTGGGGAGCACAAATACGTGGAGAGGAGGCGATTCCTTCAGATATGAATTTTTGGGTAAGAATCACTCCTGATAAACCTTATTTTTGTTACATCTCTTGCCATTATTTATAATAGTAAATTGTTGACAGTAGAGTTAATATCCTAATGTATTATATATGTGGTTATTCCTTTAGGGTTAGGAAACAAGAATTTGTGGAAGTCTATCATTGAATAATAAACTATTAAAGAGGGTAGATAAAAATTAAGTTTGGAATTCATACTATTGATTTTAAAGGATGAGTTTGTAAAGGGCAAAAGGGGTGCCACTGTATGATTTTTATAATATTATTATTGTGGGTACTACAATTTTCTCTTTATTATAAGTATCAATTTTGGAACGAAAACAAGGAACATCGAGGTTACATATTTAATTAGTGACATTTCATGGTGGGTTATAATCGTCTTCTTCTTAAAAATTATTGTAGTCGAGATGTGGATTGGAATTTTAATCTTAGGGTATATTTACGGTATGGAAGAAATATTGAGATAGATAATGAAATATAAGGGTATTAAATTATATGAATATCATTAGAGTTATGGTATTGGAGAAATTGGGACTTAACACTAAGCTTGAAACTTAGGAACTTGATTATAGAGTTGGGTGTTGTTAGTTTCGAAATCTTATTGTGGTCATTTATTTGAATAGATTGCTTTGAGTTGGAAGTTCAACGAAAGGGGAAGGCTCAAGTTCCGGAGTGAATTCTTGATTGATTCAGGCAAGTGCATTGCTAAACCCTTGTTAAGTACATAGAGTCGTGTATTTTCTTGTGGTATGTATTGGGGAGTAATGGGACTTGGTAATGGGTTGGCTTGTCCATGTTGAATAATTCTAACGATTAAAAAGGGGTAATAAAAGGCAATGTGATAAATTATTGGTGTGTGATGTGTTGAGAATGATTTTGAAAGGCTTATTGATTCATTGTTAGTGTTGTATCACGATTGTGTTGTAGTAAATTGTGTAATGTGATGAAAATTATCATCTCCTCATTACTGTGAAGATGTCACTTGCGTTGTTTTGATGCATGATTGTGACAAGTGTTATGTGAAGTGAGAAAAAATAAGAAATTAAAGAAGATGTACTATTTTGAGGGACGTGTCATGCGCCGCGACACATACTATATATCGAGAGACGTATCGCGCGTCGCAATGGATACTATTATCAAGGGATGTGTCACGCGCCGCGACGAATGCATGGACAGATATGCCCCCCATGGGTTCCGGACTGAAAGACAATGGGTGTGTATCGTTAGGTCAGATATGCATCACTATACTAGACATTGCATTTCATTGCATTGCACATTTTTATCATTGATGAACTTGTTCTTGTGTGTTGCTCATCTTGTTAGTGCCTTTTTGTAGAAGTTGTGATTGATGAATATTGAGTTTGTTGTTGAGGAGATGTAATTAGTTAAAGTGTTGTTGTTGAGATGTGTGTTATGTAAACTGTGAACTGTTAGGTTGGACTGGTTTTATGCAGGTTGTAGTTGTGGAGGTTCGGATGGGGTGTAAGGAGTACCCGTATTCTATTCTCTTAGCTTGTGTTTAGAAGTTTACTTGCCTCAACCGTGTGGTTTGGTACTCACCCCTTGCTTCTACATTTTTTGTAGGTTACTAGCCTGGACCTTTGTGATATTTTCTCTTCTCCTTGTTTGAGGCTTCTTGTGGAGGTTTGTGAGATAGCTGCTTGTCATTTCAGCGAACCTTCTTACTTATTTTTATGATCTTGTTCTATTCTAGAAACAATGTGATTTGAGACTTGTGTTTTTCTTTTGAATCAATTGTAATACTTTAGACGCTTGTACACGTGACAATCAGATTTTGGAGGTATTTTTGAGTTGATTATAAAATTTCCGCATTTTCTTGTAATGGTTGAGCTTTAGGCTGACTTGTTTTGGTGGGATAAGACGAGTGCCATCACGTCCATTTTTGGGTCGTGACAAAATGGTATCAGATCCCCAGGTTCGTAGGTCTCCCGTGTATACAAGCCGAGTCTAAGTAGAGTCTCAAGGATCGGTACAGAGACGTCTGTACTTATCTTCGAGAGGCTATAATGACTTTTAAGAAATTCTTCACTTCTTGAATCTCTATCGTGCATCTTTTGTCTATTCTGATTTGTATCTCTTCATTTCATTTACTCTCACTTATAGTGATGACTCGTGTGTGATTCCTCATGGGAGTAGTTGGTGTGTCGTATATTGGTTAGATGTTAGATATGGTATTAAGGTGGAAGTAATATACTTATGAAAAGAATGTGTGACCATATTTGAAGGGGTTGAGTAAGGTTAGTTACCCTAGTAAAAAGAATAGTACTTGTGTGGTAAATACATTACTTAGAGTGGTTTAACAATTGTAAGTTGAATGATTAAAAAGATGGATAAATGATGGACATGTAACTTTGGAAACTACAATTAGTAAAGTTGTGATAACATGTATGGATAGCTTAGGGAATGATGAGAATGATGTTGCGCCAATTGAGGTCAGAATCTTTCATAGATTGAGTGTATATCAATAGGGCCATGATACGACTATTACAGGTACCAATTCTTACTTGGTTAGAGTTATGGACTGTGTTACTCTTGTTATGGACCTGATCTACGCAGGAATGCATATCGCTTTGGATGAGAGACTGAACGAATTTTATAGTGTACTATAGTTACTTAATGGGCAGAAATATGTGGGCTATTTGGGTACAATCTTCTCGGTAGGTATTATGTGTTCTAGTGGTGGATCCAATGAACTTTCACAATGTGGTACTAGTGTTATATGAAAATGGATACGTCGATTGTAAGTGTGAAAACTAACTACTTAAGGAGTTATCAATTGTATCACATGCTCGTATAATGATATTTGATGTTGCATTCATATTTGGGAAGCCAATTAATTTGTTACTACGGGCGCTTCATAATTGTTTATAAGTGGATCTTTGGTACGATATTAATGTGCTTAGGTTGTGAAGTGCATCCTAAGGATTCTAAATAAGGATATGTGATTTCATCTGAAGGCCCAAGAGAATGGATAAATACTAGAATAACAAGCTTATGGGTAAGGGAAGTCCCAAAAAGTATACTTGTGTGAAGATAATTGAAAATTTTAGTAAAAAGTGCATATAAAAGTGGGTTAGTCCTTTGGATTGGATTGTTATAATTGGGTTTAAGGTGTCATATTGTTGAAAAGGTTTAATCGTGGTGATGACAAGAGCTAACTAAGCATGATGGTAATAAGAGTTCGTGATGGATTGTGATTGAGATACAACTATATAATAAAGATTGTTGGTTAAATAAATTTTGTATTGTAATGACGTCTTACGAGTATCTAAGGTTGCGGTTTGCTATTATTTTGTGAGTAGTGTGGTTGAATGGAAAGTTTTATGAGGAGTTGGGATGTCGCTCGAATAAAATTGAAAGAAGCTAGAGTCATAATGGAAAGAATTAGTGGGATGTAGTGTAGCCTTCGGAAGGAAGCAATAATTTTTACTCTAATTGTAATGGACAATGACGTATCTTTAGAAAGAGTGGAGAATAGGGTTCAGAAACATGTGGTTCCATCTGTTTTGCCCACATTAATGTGATAGTGTTACACGTCATTCATATCAGTTAAAAGTTGTTGGATAAGATTTAAAAAAGAAGTCTACAAATGTTTGACTCAAGTGTGGTGATAAGCTTTTTTTATGGTTTTGAGTTTGGTAATTGGTATGGTTGAATTTTTAACGAAGGATACGATAAGATCGATGGAGAGACGATTAATTATAGGCTAAGATACACTAATTCATAACAATCTTCAAGGTATGAGTTAATGTTGATAGATAAAGGGATTGGGTTACACATCTGGAATCAAAATTCTAGTTCTTCATTGTAAGTCTAAATACGTGATAGGAGATTTAGTCAAGATATGAATTGATCGTGTAGACACGTAATTTTTGACAGAACTTAAGATTTTACACCATTTTTAGTGCTTAAATATTTTGTTTAAATATTTAAATTAAATACTTTATGTTTCATCATATTTTAGAAAGTTTATTTGAAAAGATTTGAAAACTAAAAATAAAAACTATATGTTTTAATTTAATTTAAATTTAACAAATAAGCTAGTGTTTCTTATTTTTAATTAACTATTTAACTTATCTTGTATTTAACTATTAGTTCAAGAAAGTAAGTTAATTTTTTATATAATTTAATTAAAAAAATAATTACTAACTTAAACTAACTCAATACCTCTAATCCTAAATTCACTACCCATTTTCACCCACATTTACCCCACTACCCATACTCACCTCACATTACCCTCATACCACTCCTCTCACTACACACCCATACACATGACATACAGCCAACACACACATACACTACTATATTAATACTAGTACTACTACACAACACGGACATACATACAGAAGCACAGAGAGGAAAAAAAAAGAGAAAAGAACACCCAGAAACAAAACACACACGCATCATTCTGGAGAAAAAAACAATACACACACAACACTACATACAAATACACAGACGCATACACAACAAAAAGAAAAAAGAAAAAAAAAATTGGTAACATACCCACAAACATATTCATCTCTTTATTCTCTTTTTTCATTACTTTTATATAAACACAACACATATTCACACCAAAAATTGTGACTGTTCTAATCAGGATTCAGTCAAGATTCTACAGTACTTATTCTTTTAATTTAAGGTTCAACTTTACCTTATCTCTTTAATTTATTCATGGAATTTGATGTAACTATATGATAAGTTTTCTTTGTTTTTTATTTTATTCATAATTTGGTTGAAATGAAGGATGAATTAAGTGTTATATCTTTTGTATGATGAATGAGGATAGTTTAATTGGTGATTATTTTTATTTACTTTTTTTTATTCGTTAGTTGTGATCTCTTAAAAATAAACAGGTCCTGACGTTATTCTGGTCTTGAGTTTGATGCAATGATGATAATGTAAAGACTGTTACACTCAAAAGTAAATAAATTATTATTGTTTTATTTTATCAAACAAAAATGAGATTTATTTTTAACAATTTGTTATTGTTTTATGGGATTAGAAAATGAATGTTTAATTCCAACGTTAACTTTTAAAGTAATAAAAAATAAAAATATAGAAATAATCAAAAAATTCATATTGTATTCTAGAAATTTAGATTTATTTAGTTCATTTAATTTTTCTTTATAAGGAATAAATATTTCTTTAACATTAGACGAACATTTAGGCACATTAAAAATATTTGTCTTGATTAAGAATGTGGTTACACATCTTTCTTGAGATTTTAAGATAAACTCAAGGATGCGGTGATACACCTTATTCAAAAATATAATTAACTTTCATTAATTTAAAGTAGAGACTTATAGACAAAAAAAAATATTAAGTGTGATGCAAAGAGGACAGCTATGTCTCTAAATGTCAAGACCAAGAATGCGGCTACGTATCTAGGTCAAGACCAAATAAAACTTCAACAGTAAAAATATGAGTGAAACTGTAGCCTATAAACATATATAAAAAAATAATAATCATAATTTAAGTATAAGTCAATAAAAGCGACCGTGCTAGAACCACGGGACTCGAGGGATGCCTAATACCTTCCCCTCGGTCAACATAATTCATTACCCGAATTGCTGGTTCGCAGAACAAAATATAGAGTCATTTCCTTTTGGTTAGGGATTAAAAAAAAGGTGATTTGGAAGACCATAACTCAATTCCAAGTGGCGACTCTGAAAAAAAATTCCCTAAATCAATACCGTCACTTAAATTGGAAAAATCCTTCTGCCGTGCGCGAAAAGGTGTGTGACATCTCTAGCGACTCTGCTAGGGACTAACCAGAATTTGAGATTTGTATATTGACTTCTACTTTATTTTATTATATTATTTCATTGGATATATTGTTTTGATGACCTAATGTGCTACTTGCTGCTTATTTATCACTTTGATATTGTTGAATTGTATATAATTGTCTTCTCGCACACCATTCGAGTCTCTAAAAATAGGGTAGTAGGGAATGCAATTATGCATCCCAATTTCTTTTGAGATAAAGCTGGAGTGTGTGGGCACCCAGTGAAGGATTTTAGTCACACATATTAGGCAGGGTTGGACCAGTAATGAAGTCGGAATAGCGCTGCTACCGATAAGTTGCCCCTCCCTGGCTCGAGTTGTCCACTCGGATAAACCGGTCTAGAAACTAATCTCTTTAGGTTTAGGCCTATTAAACCTGATATACAAACATGATTATCCTTAGTAGGCTCCGCTTAGTTGCATCATTTGCATTTTACTTAGTAGACTTGAACAAGAATTGAGTCTGTCTATGGCATGTATCGCTCTCTTACTTGACTACTTAGATTATTTTATGTGCTACATGCAAATGCATTTATTTAGAAAATCTCTATAAGTTGATTCATTTTAGTGTGACTAGTGAAGAAAAATTATAAAAAATAAAAATAAGATATTTCTTCTTTTAGAAGATATTATACCTTTCTAGAAAATGAAATGAAAGATTTTTCACTATTTAATCAAAATTACAAAAAAAAATATTAAATTTCCTTTTGTACAAAATCAAAATATTTTACTTTCATAATACTTTAAAAATTGTATTTTATTAGAAAAAAGTTTTTAATATGTCAAAGTTGTTTTTTTTTCTGTCAAATCTAGACGAACTACGCACACCTGATTCTCATCTCAATGAGATACGTAGGCAACCCTCTTTGGATTCGGTGATCTTTACTCAACAAAAAAAAATATTTTTTCAAAAATTCAAAAAATAAAAAATAAAAAACAAAAAACAAGTAGATTTAATCTTTATCAGAAACAAGTTTTTATTAATTTTCTTTTAATAATTCAAATAAAAAAAAACTAAAGGATTTTATCTCAAAGCTCTAAAAATAAGCTTAGTTATTGAGTTTTTGAAAAAATATGCAAAGATCTTAGTCATGTTCACAAGCGTGTTACGTACGCAATCTCAAATGGATTTGATCAATGCATTATTTAATCATTTATAAAAAAAACAACTTATAACTGAAGAAGGTCTAATCCTAACAAGCATTATAATCCATGCACAATTAAATTAAGGTGGTTGATTTGTGGTTAAACTGGCATCACATCCCTACAATACAAGGTCAAAAGGGAAAAAAATGACTCACAAAGACGAAAATGAGTCAGATAATGATGAGGTCCAGAACCAGATGATGTCACAAGAAACAGTGTCAGCCGAAGAGATAAGGATACTAAGACAACAAATGACGGAGTTGTACGAAGCTTGGATGAGTGGACAAGCTCCATCGCCTTTAATCCGTGACTATCTAAATACAAATATGTCACCCCCTGTCCAAGTATCGATAAGTGATCCAATTTATCCACCCGGATTCGGTCCCTATGCTAACGCATCCAACGTAGCTGGAACTTCTACGGTGCGCCCTTTGAGTACGCCTATGACAAGTAATCCACTATTCATTTCAACTGCGCCAACTAATGTCGTTCAACAACCTATATTGGAGCCAAAATCCAACAACGATCCTCCACCCAAAGTTCAATATGATCGAGATTATACTCCTGAATTGACTTTTAAAATTCCAAGCTCTTACCCTCACACTCATCAGTATAGTTCCCATGTTGAGGCTGAAAAAGCTGTTAAAAACAAGGAACATGAAGAAATGGCTAGAAAAATGAAGAGTTTGAAACAGAGTGTAAGAGATATGCAAGGATTGGGAGGTCACAAAAGTGTTTCATTCAATGGTTTGTGCATGTTTCCCACGTTCATCTACCTATCAGTTTTAAAAGTCCAAAGTTAAAAAAATATGATGGACATGGAGATCCTGTAGCTCATTTAAAGAGATATTGTAATCAACTGAGAGGGGCTGGAAGAAAAGAAGAATTGCTCATGGCTTATTTTGGGGAAAGTTTGATGGGAATTGCCTCAGAATGGTTCATAGATCAAGATACTTCTAACTGGCATACATGGGATGATTTGGCTCGATGTTTTGTTCAACAATTTCAATATAACATTGACATAGTTCCAGATCGTACTTCACTTGTCAACATGAGGAAGAAGACCACCGAAAATTTTCGTGAATATGCTATTAGGTGGAGGCAGCAAACTGCTAGGGTTAAGGTGCCAATGAAAGAGTCTGAAATGATTGATGTTCTTCTTCAAGCACAAGAACCAGACTACTTTCATTATTTACTTTCCGTTGTTGGAAAAACATTCGCTGAAGTTATTAAGATTGGTGAAATGGTGGAGAATGGCATCAAGTCTGGAAAAATTGTAAGTCAAGCTGCCTTGAAAGCCACCACACAGGTGTTTAAAAATGGATCAAGAAATCTTGGAGGAAAAAAAATGAAGGAGGATGTAGCAAATGTTGTGTCAGACACACAAAAAAGTCCAAGGGGTCCACTTTATCAATATGCACTACCTCAATTTCATCAGTATCTCCCCATGCAAGATACACAATACTCTATTGTCCCACCTCAGTATGCAGTCTATGGTGCACAACCATATGCATATCCACCAAATTATCCTCAATGGAGAGCACCAACAAATCAAAATGTTCGTCCTTCTTCTCAAAATTTTCGAGCACCTTATAATCCCCGTCTTGGATTTGAAGGAGGTCAAAGACCTATGAACAATTTCACACCAATTGGAGAGTCTTACACAAGTGTATTTGAGAAATTGAAATGTTTGAATATGATAGAGTCAATTCCTCAAAATTATGTTGATCCACATGCAAAAGGTTTCAATCCAACAATATGGTGTGCATACCATTCTGATGCTCCAGGGCACAGTACTGAAGATTGTCGAAATTTAAGAAGAAAGGTGGAAGAGATGATTCAAACAAAAATGATTGTGGTTCAAAATGATGACCCCCCAAATGTTACTAAGAATTCTCTACTGCCGCATAATGATGTACACTTCATTGAAATGATATGTGATGACAAAGAATATGACAATTCTCTCAAATCTCAAGAAAAGACAACTGAAATTGTTGAAGCTTTCATGAAGGCTAGTGTGCAAAGTAGTGGCTAAGAAGTCAAGCTTGGTGATTGAGATACACTCTTCTTTTCTCTCAAAAAAGAGTGTATGGATAGTTTATTTTGTCATCATTCTGCTATACAATTTTTTATTTTATTTTAGTAAGTCAGACCTTTCTATCATTTCTCTTATGTGTTTGTTTGTTGAGTCTTGTCGTAGTTTGGGTTATTATAGAGTTGTAACCTAAAATTTAGTTTGTTGTCTTGTCATTGAGTTTTTTTTTAATCTTAATATAATTTTATTTTGTGTCAAAGTGACCCGTTCTATTTGTCTTTCCACATACATCTCTTTTCAATTCAATTTTTGTGACATGATATGCAAGAGGATTTGGTAAGATCTTAAGATTATATCTAGCCATGAAATGAATACACCATAGAAGTCAAAAAATAAATACATTCGAGGAAATGAATAAATGACTTAAACACCTTGATACGTCTTTTAGTATCGAAAATAGTTAAAAGAATAAATTTCATTTAAATTGACGTATACCATTTTTTGTCAAGAAGGTATTACTCAAATGGGGATTTCAAGCTGATATACATATCCATCAATGCATACGTTGCAAAGAGATAATGTATGATTTTCACTTCACATCTTAAAGGGCATGCTTGTATTTGTCATTATTAATAATTGATATGACGAAGACATTTCATTCTACTGTCCAAACACTGTGTAATCCTTTGCTACCCCTTTTGAGCCTTAAATTTATTCTCTTTCATACCCCTCTTTTGGAATCAAAATATAGTCAAAAGGAAAAAGAAAAAAGAGTCACAAATTCAAAAAAAGAAAAAAGAGTCACAACTTCAAAAAAAAAATAAAAAAAAATAGAAGTCACAAAAACAGAGTCAAGGAAAAAAGGTGAAAAAAAAGGTTGAAAAATCAATAACAACAAAAGAACAAACTTCCTGAACTATGTTCGACCTGATTCTTGCTTTGACAAGATATGTAGGCAGCCTTATTCTGAGGTTCGGTCCAACCAAGAAAAAATCTCTAAGATCCTCATCACAAAAACTGGGGCAAAAATAATAATAATAATAATAATAATATTAATTATTATTATTATTTTATTTTGTTTATTTGTTTATTTTTGCAAAATAGAGTCGATTCCAAAAGTCATAAGTCTTAACCGTCTTATAAGTATTATATTTGAGCTTTCACCCTTTCTTTGTAACCCTGTCCAAAAGCCACATTACAATCCAAATAAAGACCTTCTGATCAATTTTTAACAATGATAAGTCAAGCAAGCTTTCAGTGTTGATTTTCATATAAGGAAAAATGTCATGTCCCTAGCATAAAGAGCAAAAAATGAGGGAATCTTATCGATGAAAATTCTCGAAAGCACTATAAGGCATCATTTGTGTTGAGAGAAAGTGAAAAATGAGAGAGTCTTATTGGTGAAAACCATTAGGGCACTATAAGAAGATGTGTGTGAGAGACATACAAAATGAGAGAGGTTATTGGTGAAAAATCTTTCGAAGCACCACAAGTCGAATGTGAGGTATGAATCTAATGCAAAAGTTGGATTATAAAAGTCTTACTTCAGAAGGTTGAAAGTTTGACAAAGATAAAGTTTAGATTGATTGGACAAATCAAGCCATTTAATCTCACATGCATGTCATGATCATTAGAATTGACTATCACTATCAATGGAGTCCATTTATTTTTACTTATTTTTTTCTTCTTCTCAAAAGTTCAAATATTATTTCTTTTTATTTTGTGTTGATCAATTCGATCTTGAGTCGGTCTTTACTAAGCAACCAGGAAATGATTTCAAAATTGCTACCATCTCTTCAATTGCAGAAAACAAAGTTTAGTCAACACATCCATCATGACATTATTCAAGAAATAGTGACGTGCATAGTAACTTGTCAACAATTGACAATTTTTGAGAATTTCTATGAAATAAGATTCAATTATTGTTGGAGGGTGGAAACAATATGACAAATCTGAAGTTTGAAGTTTTAAACAATTAGAGTTGTTTTCAAGATTATCAAGGTGGGTTGACTAGCAAACGGAAACAGTCTGCCCCAGCTAATATGGTTCAACATTGCAATAACAGGAGCAATCATCTTAAAAGCCAATGCCACAAACCGACCGGCAAAAAAAAAAAAGAAAAAAAAAACTCACATTTTTTTTTCTTTCATTTTCCAAACAAGTAAAATGTTGCTGCTGACATAAAGGTTATCTTGAAACCTCAAATTTAAAAATCATTGCGAGAAAAAAAATTTATGGATAACTTCTTAGTCTGAGACATTTAATTTTTTCCATTCTCTTTTAGAATAAATGCTTCTGAACATTATTATTTTTATTTTTCCTTTCTCTTGGGATATATACACTTTTTAGTTTGAGACATTTATTATTTTGAAGCTTACCATTACTAATTACTTACAAAACTTTTCTGCATTTGATGATTCTATATATAGCAGGACCCTCCTAAACAATGGGAATTAGCATAGAGGGACCCTCCTAAACAATGAAAATTAGCATAGAAGGACCCTCATAAACAATGAGAATTAGCGTAGAAGGACCCTCATAAACGATGGGAATTAGCGTAGCAGGACCCTCCTAAACGATGGGAATTAGCGTAGCAGGACCCTCCTAAACGATGAGAATTAGTGTAGCAGGACCCTCCTAAACAATGGAAATTAGCGTAGCAGGACCCTCCTAAACAATGGGAATTAGCGTAGAAGGACCCTCCTAAACAATGGGAATTACCATAGCAGGACCCTCATAAACAATGGGAAATAGCGTAGCAGGACCCTCCTAAACAATGGGAATCAGCGTAGCAGGACCCTCCTAAACAATGGGAATTAGCGTAGAAGGACCCTCCTAAACAATGAGAATTAGCATAGCAGGACCCTCCTAAACAATGAGAATTAGCGTAGAAGGACCCTCATAAACAATGGGAATTAGCGTAGCAGGACCCTCATAAACAATGGGAATTAGCGTAAAAGGACCCTCTTAAACAATGAGAATTAGCGTAGCAGGACCCTCATAAACAATGGGAATTAGCGTAGAAGGACCCTCCTAAACAATGGGAAGTAGTGTAGCAGGACCCTCCTAAACAATGGGAATTAGCGTAGCAGGACCCTCCTAAACAATGGGAATTAGCGTAGCAGGACCCTCCTAAACAATGGGAATTAGCGTAGCAGGACCCTCTTAAACAATGAGAATTAGCGGCACGACCCTCCTACATAATGGGTTTAGATTAACAGGACCCTCCTACATAATGGGATTTGATTACTTTCTCCTAGGATAAACACTTCCTAGTCTGAGTTTATTTATTTATATTTTAAATTCACATTTTTGCTAATAACTCACAAAAATTTTCCAGTGAAAACTGAGGCAAAGATTTTGTTTATTTCTTTTGTTTGTGATGGTTTTCAGGTATTTTCAAGCGAAACATGGATTTCAAATTCAGGAACAAAGTTTCAACTCTTTTCAGAAAGATCAATCCCATGATAGCCAGAATCAGCTTCTTCAATGCATATAGCAACCTGACTTCCTAACATCTATTTCTATTCAGCTTCTGATCAAGAAAGCATGCAGTCATTCAAGAACATATTCAAATTGTCATTTTGAAGAGTGCCAAAAGCTCACTCTAAGCGGCAAGTTAAGCCTCAATCCAATTCAAGATCAAGATACTCACCCAAAAATCAAGGTGATATCTGAAAGTAAAGACACAAGTGAAGACTCAAGAGAAGATGTATAGATAGGAGCTTGTACTTTTATTTTCCTTTTGACTATTAGCTTTCATTATTTTTATGTAAGGATACGAATCACGACTTGGAGCCTCGATGAAACCTCACTTAACTTCAAACTCATCACCTCATCTCTTTGAACTACATGTGACCTGATTCCCTTATAACCCGGGATATGTAGGATGTCCAAAACCAAGACTCGGTAGCACAAATTTTGTCTTTCAAATAAGAGTCCGGTCAAAATTTATCGCATTGTCTACTTCTTTGTTCGAAAACACTTCGTGTTTCCTGTCAAAGAGGGGCAAACTGCAGACACATAATTTTTGACCGAACTTAAGGTTTTACACCATTTTTAGTGCTTAAATATTTTGTTTAAATATTTAAATTAAATACTTTATGTTTCATCATATTTTATTAAGTTTATTTTAAAAGATTTGAAAACTAAAAAAAAAAAACTATATGTTTTAATTTAATTTAAATTTAACAAATAAGATAGTGTTTCTTATTTTTAATTAACTATTTAACTTATCTTGTATTTAACTATTAGTTCAAGAAAGTAAGTTAATTTTTTATATAATTTAATTAAAAAAAACAATTACTAACTTAAACTAACTCAATACCTCTTATCCTAAATTCACCACCCATTTTCACCCACATTTACCCCACTACCCATACTCACCTCACATTACCTTCACCACTCCACTCACTACACACCCATACACACGACATACAACCAACACACACATACACTACTATATTAATATTAGTACTACTACACAACACGGACATACATACAGAAGCACGGAGAGGAAAAAAAGAGAAAAGAACACCCAGAAACAACACACGCATCATTCTGGAGAAAAAAACAATACACACACAACACTATACCATACAAATACACAGACGCATACACAACAAAAAGCAAAAAGAAAAAAACAATTGGTAACATACCCACAAACATATTCATCTCTTTATTCTCTTTTTTCATTACTTTTATATAAACACAACACATATTCACACCAAAAATTGTGAGTGTTCTAATCAGGGTTCAGTCAAGATTCTACAGTACTTATTCGTTTCATTTAAGGTTCAACTTTACCTTATCTCTTTAATTTATTCATGGAATTTGATGTAACTATATGATAAGTTTTCTTTGTTTTTTATTTTATTCATAATTTGATTGAAATGAAGAATGAATTAAGTGTTACATCTTTTGTATGATGAATGAGGATAGTTTAATTGGTGATTATTTTTATTTACTTTTTTTTATTCGTTAGTTGTGATCTCTTAAAAATAAATAGGTCATGACGTTATTCTAGTCTTGAGTTTGATGCAATGATGATAATGTAAAGACTGTTAGACTCAAAAGTAAATAAACTATTATTGTTTTATTTTATCAAACAAAAATGAGATTTATTTTTAACAATTAGTTATTGTTTTATGTGATTAGAAAATGAATGTTTAATTCCAACGTTAACTTTTAAAGTAATAAAAAATAAAATAATATAGAAATAATCCAAAATTTCATATTGTATTCTAGAAGTTTAGATTTATTTAATTCATTTAATTTTTCTTTATAAGGAATAAATATTTCTTTAACATTAGACGAACATTTAGGCACATTAAAAATATTTGTCTTGATTCAGAATGTGGTTACACATCTTTCTTGAGATTTTAAGATAAACTCAAGGATGCGGTGACACACCTTATTCAAAAATATAATTAACTTTCATTAATTTAAAGTAGAGACTTATAGACAAAACAAACTATTAAGTGTGATGCAAAGAAGATAGTTATGTCTCTAAATGTCAAGACCAAGAATGCGGTTACGTATCTAGGTCAAGACCAAATAAAACTTCAACAATAAAAATACGAGTGAAACTGTAGCCTATAAACATATATACAAATAAATAAATCATAATTTAAATACAAGTCAATAAAAGCGACCGTGCTAGAACCACTGAACTCGAGGGATGCCTACTACCTTCCCCTCGGTCAACAAAATTTCTTACCCGAATTACTGGTTCGCAGAACAAAATATTGAGTCATTTCCTTTTGGTTAGGGATTAAAAAAAAGGTGACTTGGAACACCATAACTCAATTCCAAGTGGCGACTCTGAAAAAAAAATCCCTAAATCAATACTGTCACTTAAATTGAAAAAACCCTTCTGCCGTGGGCGAAAAAGGGTGTGACAGATCGGGTAAGAAATAATTAATGGTGTGGTGTATTGAGCAATTGGAAGGACTTGTGAATTGTTTGGATCGTATACTTGTTACTTTTGATTTTTAAAGGACTTGAGGAATTGGTTCCACTTAAAAGTTTTGGTTTAGAGTATAAGATAAAATGTCATGGGTTGTTCGTCAGTGGATAAGTTTGGTTAGCAGGTCAGTGAAAGGAAAAAAAGTCTGGTGTATTGAAGAGTTCAAGGTATTTAAAATTTGCGTCATGATAAGAATTTAAGAGATGTGAAGGAATAAGATCTCTCATATAGACTCTTGGTTCGAAGTTGAAGGATGTATGAATGTTCATATATAAGTTCTAATATGACTATGGTTGTAAGTTGGTTCGGTATAGAATTACTAGGGATTTCTTAGCAAATCCTATGAAGATTGGGTTTTGAATTGGGTGAAAAATAGTGAGGTATGTAAGATTAGGTGTTGTTATGTGGGGCTAAATTGTTCAGATTATGGTAGGTGACTTATGGATACGCAACAGTATGGACCTACAGTTATTCATGGTTATTGAGGATTTTGAGGGGATTGAAACTACTATTTTTAGATGAAACTACACAGACTGATGTGATGTGTTACATAGATACTTGATAGTAAATAGAGGTTATATGCTCATTGTATATACAATTATTGGGGTGACCAATAATTTCTCTTGGTTATGGCATGAGATATAAGATGGTTTGAATGGTAGTTGAAACTTGGTATGTGAGTGATTGCGTGAAGTTGACATTGGGTGTGATTCAATTATTGTACCTCAATGGGAAAGTATTTTTAGATTTGAACTTAGTACTATCAGTCTTGGGTGTGACTCATATCTGTGATGGAATGCTTGAATGGAAAGAGAGGGAGCCATATTTTGGAATTTTTGTAGGCGACAATGTATTTTCTAAGAAGACTTTGATACTAGTGATGGTTTCAGAGCAAAGTAAATGACCGATGTGGTTAAAATGTTTGTTAGTGTTAGGAGGTTTGACTTCAATGGAGTACTGTGAAGAGCATGTGGTGTTCGATAAATCAAGTATGTGTACGATTGTAGTAAGGATCAGACTGGATGATTATGAGTGATTAGAAATCAAGGACATAGAGTCAGTTGAACAGAAATGTTTGATGTGGGCACTATGAAAGAAGTATCTTATGTTATTTGACCTTGGCTCCATACATTCTTATATAACCACCTACTTCATTCTAGACATGATTTAGAATATAATTCACTACCTATGCCCAAACATGTTTTTACTTCAATGGGTGAATTCCTATTGGTGGATTGGATGTACCGATCTCGTGATGTCCTATTGGTAGTGTAAAATTCTTGGGTATATTTGGTGATTTCAGATGTGGTAGATTTGGTGTTGCATTGGGGCAATTGAAGTTTTCGAGTAGCTTTACATGTACTAACTTGCTTAAGAGACCTTATAGAAGAGCTACCATGAAGAGTTATAATTGTACGACACTTTTAATACTCGTCTAGTTGTTGAGGTTACATTTTAGCTATACGTGATTGAATGTGGGGGACCATTAGGTCTAGTTCTACAGTTTTTAAGGGTTGTCTACAATCACAACTACTGATCCAGTGTTTTGATAGTGTTGTTAGAGGTTCTATATGTTTGGGTATATCTCTTGCTGGGTGGTTACTTGATAATTTCTTTCTTTGGGTTAGATAGGTTGGATTCTCCCTTGATGAGTATCCGATGTCTAAAGATTAGATTTTCATAACTTAAACTCGTGAAAAGAATGTGTTGTGAAAAGGGAATCTTGATAAGATCTTATGATGGTTTGTGCATTATGAGTATGTGGTGGTTGGTTCACGTTCACTTCTTGTTGTAGCCGCTATTGATTCAGAATGTTATCTTGATTATGTGAGAAAAAATCCGTCATGATGATTGTGTTGTGGTCCAGTGGGTTTCAGTTTAGATTGGGTTCATGGGTTAGTTTGTGGCTTGATAATAACTCTTAATTTGTGGATATTCCAAAGTTTGATTCAAAAGTTCAAATTCTTAGTAATGGATCTTGATGAAATGGTCTAAAGGAGGAGCTCACTTTGAGAGATAAACATTGACTCTGGAAATTATACCTCAGATTTTTGGACATCAGTTATTCTTCCCTTTTCTTCCTTATGTTTGAGGATGAACGTGATTTTTAGTGGTGGATAATGTAATGACCCGACAAGTCATTTTTGGAAATTTTCGTAAAATTATTGTTTTACCCTTCTCGATAGTTGTCCTAGTTATTTTGGATTAGTTTGTGAAGTTGGTTAGAAAATTTTGAATTACTCATTTAACTACGGTTATTAATTAGGGGGTAAATTTTAAATAGTTAATTTTAGTAAGTGATTAATGGGCCAAATTCATATTTTATTAAATACCCTATACCACTTACCCATATAAAACAATAAATTAGTAGTAAACTCAGGTTACTACGTTTGAGTCATAAACCCATAAAGATTTCTACGGTGGGGAGCACAAATACGCGGAGAGGAGCCGATTCCTTCAGATATGAATTTTTGGGTAAGAATCACTCCTGATAAACCTTATTTTTGTTACATCTCTTGCCATTATTTATAATAGTAAATTGTTGACAGTAGAATTAATATCCTAATGTATTATATATGTGGTTATTCCTTTAGGGTTAGGAAACAAGAATTTGTGGAAGTCTATCATTGAATAATAAACTATTAAAGAGGGTAGATAAAAATTAAGTTTGGAATTCATACTATTGATTTTAAAGGATGAGTTTGTAAAGGGCAAAAGGGGTGCCACTGTATGATTTTTATAATATTATTATTGTGGGTACTACAATTTTCTCTTTATTATAAGTATCAATTTTGGAACGAAAACAAGGAACATCGAGGTTACATATTTAATTAGTGAAGTTTCATGGTGGGTTATAATCGTCTTCTTCATAAAAATTATTGTAGTCGAGATGTGGATTGGAATTTTAATCTTAGGGGTAATAAAAGGCAATGTGATTAATTGTTGGCGTGTGATGTGTTGAGAATGATTTTGAAAGGCTTATTGATTCATTGTCGGTGTTGCATCACGATTTTGTTGTTGTGAATTGTGCAATGTTATGAAAATGGTCATCTCCTCATTACTGTGAACATGTCATTTGCATTGTTTTGATACATGATTGTGACAAGTGTTATGTGAATGAGAAAGAATTAGAAATTAAAGAGGATGTACCATTTCGAGGGACGTGTCGCGCACCGCAACGGATACTATATATCGAGGGACGTATGGCGCACCGCGATGGATACTATTATTGAGGGACATGTCGCATGCCATGACGGATGCATGGACATATATGTCTCCCATGGGTCCCGGACTGAGAGACATCGAGTGTGTATCGTTAGGTCAGACAAGCATCACTATACTTGACATTGCATTGCACATTTTTATCATTGATGAACTTGATCTTGTGTGTTGCTCATCTTGTGAGTGTCTTTCTGTGGAAGTTGTGATTGATAAATATTGAGTTTGTTGTTGAGGAGATGTAATTTGTTAGAGTGTTGTTGTTGAGCTATGTGTTATGTGAACTGTGAACTGTTTGGTTGGGTTGGTTTTATGTAGGTTGTAGTTGTGGAGGTTCGAATGGGGTGTAAGGAGTACCCGTATTCTAGTCCCTTAGCTTGTGTTTAGAAGTTTACTTGCCTCAACCGTGTGGTTTGGTACTCACCCCTTGCTTCTACATTTTTTGTAGGTTACTAGCCCGGACCTTTGTGATATTTTCTCTTCTCCTTATCTAAGGTTTCTTGTGGAGGTTTGTGAGGTAGTTGCTTGTCATTTCAGCGGACCTTCTTACTCTTATTTATGATCTTGTTCTATTCTAGAAACAATGTTAATCGAGAATTGCATTTTTCTTTTGAATAAATTGTAATACTTTAGAGGCTTGTACACATGACAACCTGATTTTGGGGGTATTTTTGAGTTGATTATAAAATTTTCGCATTTTCCTATAATGGTTGAGTTTTAGGCTGATGGATAAGACGAGTGCCATCCCATCCATTTTTGGATCGCGACAAGAAAGCTCTTTCAATGGATGTAGTGGCAACTGATAAAAGTTAAGCAAGTTTCACTAAGCGGAATACTAGAGGACAATTTGAATGCTTTTTTTGTTTGGACGAATTTTTTGGAAAGATCAAAAGTCCATTTAGATGTGGAGCCTTTCATCAACATCACGAACATCAACAATGTAACTTGCAAGTTGATTCTCAAGAGTATCCATAATAAATTCATCAAAGTCATCTAGATATAAGTTAGTCATTCTCATTATTTTTTTTATGTCAAAACTTGAAAATTAGTTAATTGGATTCAAACAAGCAATTTCATGGAGTAAATCAGTAGCTGCCTCATTAAAATGATCATTAAATTTTTTAAGTTGCCAACCAATAATATTGCAAAATACTTTAACACGGTAATGATGTAAGACTGTATAGTAAGCAAGTCTTTGTCGTGATCTTAAAGAGCTAACATATGGCTCCTCAAAGTTAGGTATCAAAATTTCATGTTTGGTTAAAAAATATAGATACATTAGCAATAAGAGAATTCCATTCACCATCCCTTAAAACTTACAATCTTCTCTTTTCTACTTCAACATGTAGCATGACGTTAGCAACATCATGATTCTTTTTTAAGCATTTATTGAGATTTTTTGTGATTGCTAATATATCTCTCATTAAATGCAACATGAACACAACCTAAAATATTTGACAAGATTCAAGATTTTCCGTTGCCTTGGCTCCTTCATCAATACGTTCATCAAAAGCAAGTGATTCAAAACTTCAAGAATAGACACAAACATAAGAATTAAATTTTTAAAGGATTTATAATTAGATCCCCAAAAAGTATCATAAGCTCTTGAAAGACCAAGTTTTTCATTAAAGCCCTATTAGTTGTAAGTTCACCCATATTTAATGCCTATTATATTGTTACCTTTTGAAAATCTAGTAAATCATCCATATGCCTAAAGGAAGATCCCAATACATTAAAATTTTTTGAGACCAATACTGCATGTTTTTTCACCTTAACACACTTTTTAGAGACCCCAACAAGAGTTAGTTGAAGTTTATGAGCAAAACAATTAATACAATGAGCCTATCTACTTTCTTGCTTAATCAACATTTTAAGTCCATTGACCTCACCTTGCATATTGCTTGCCCTATCATAACATTATACACGCACACTTGATGGACACAAAGAATGTTGAGCAAGTAAATTAATAATTGCCTCTTTCAGTGATAATGCACTAGTATCTTGAACATGAATAACATCAATAAGTAGCTCCATCACAAATTCGATTCTATCAACATATCGTAATATAATAGCCATTTGCTCCTTCAAAAGATTCATCAATTAGTAAGGCAAAGTAGTCACCATTTAGTTCCTCAAGAGTAGCTTTAACTGTTTTTATCTTTCATGTAGTCACAATATCTTTTTGAATTATTTGAGAAGTCATTTGATCATTTTAAGGGGCATGTTCAAGTACGTGATCACAAATTTTATCACACCTTTTTGCATACCATGAGAGAATCTAAAGAAAATTACCCCTTCTAAGTGATGATTTGGAATCATCATGACCTCGAAATGTGAATCGTTGAGTTATGAGAAGTTTTACTACATATATCGAAATACTTAAGCGGATATAATATCCATGCTTAATTTTATTAGATTGCCTCTCAAATGCAGATTGAATAGACTGTAGTTGTCGTAGTAAATCTTGACATTTATTTTTTGACCGATTATGTTGGCTATTCGGAAAATCAATATGCTTGTCAAGACCACTCTTTTTATTCCAATTCTTAAATCATGTACATGAAAATACTTCACATCCACCTTGATTGGTGTTATGGTCTTTAAATACATAGCAATACAAAATATAGGTTGCATCTTTACTAACATTATACTTCAACCAATCATGATGTACATCATCAAATCATTCATGATTAAAACGATGCATTGATCCAGAAATGCTAGTGTAAGGATACTCATTCATCTCCAGGTAAGGTTGAAAAGGACCATTCACAAGAGATGCTCTTCTAATAACATCCATAATGATTTGGATGATAATTCAATATTGGAGTTCTCTCACCGGGACCAAACTTTAAAGTACTCAAATTAAATTGTTGAGAAGAATGTGATTGTACTTCTGAATGATTGACCATTTTTCTTGGTTAAAATGACCATGACTATGAGAGGCTAAACTTGATTTCGATACTGGGATAAAATACTTCTTCATTGAATATTGAGACTGAATCGTAACGTAAAAGTTTAGTTAGAATTTAAGAGAATTAAATACACAATCAAAATTATTACTAAAAAAACACACACAATAAGGACCAAAACAAAAAAGCTTAAGCAATGGTTATTTGATTATTAAATTAGATTTCTCTATCTCTCCAATTTTAAATTAAGAACATATATAAAATCAGCCAAACAAAAAAATTGAAACTTCAATGATATCAATAAATCACTCAACTAAGAGAAAGCACATCAAGAAATAACGAAATAAGGTATATAGAAATTTAGTAAAAAAAAAGGAACCAAAAACATACCAAAGTAGCTATTAACGGAGATGGAAGAAACAATTTCTAACATACTTCAAGTTTTCAACAACAACTAATCTAATAGAAGCACCAAGCAGCCACAACATGCCAACAACAAGTAGCAGTAGCAGCAACCAGCAACGTTCACAGTAGCAACAAGAGAGACGATGAGAAAAATAAAATGTGGAAACATCCTAGAAGAAGAAATGAGTTTTTTAATTCTTGACTTTGTAATTAGGGATTAAACTACCACACCTCAAATTTTCAATCATCGTTTTAATTTTTTGTAACACTAAACGTTGTTTTTTGATTCCATAATTTTTAAAAAATAATTTAAAACGCCTAAAACCTAAACTGATAAAAAAATACATTTGGCTGGATTCAAACACACGACCTCGCGCACATGTAACGAATTTCTGAACCCAAAAGCCATTGAGCTACGCCTTTAATATATGTTCAGGGGTTCAATAGTATATATATACAGATAAATAAAAATTTGATTTTAGATATACAGTATAAATGTTTGAAGAAGGGGTTTGGATGAACCCATTTTATTCAAAGTAAATCTGCCCCCGCTAATAAATAGTTCTTTTTAATGTAATATGAAGCTTATTAGAAGGGTGAAAAGAAAAACTATTATAATTATAGGATGTCTTGTGATGACCCGTCACATCATCATGCCACTTAGACGCCACATGGCATAAGATATTCCATGTGGAAGGCTTACATTAGAAGAATAATAGTTCTTGGTGGAGTATTCAAGAAATATTAGAAGAATTCTTTCAAAGACCCTAGAATTCCATGGATTTGTGTGGAAAGTTCTTGAAATCTTCTAATTGTGTAGAGAATTCTAAAATAAGATTTGACATAATTTATATTTGCAAATTAGCCTCTAGTGAGTAGTATATATAGAGCTGCATCATTTATGAAAAAAAAACCTAGTTCCTAACTACTGACACTGAAATAGTTTGATGAAATAAAGAGGTGAACTCGAGTTTATGTTTAACTTTATATTCATAATTACACTAGACACCCATACGATTAGTGTAATAGCTGTCTTGTGTATATAAGTTAACTTATTCATTTTAATCATGTTCCTTTTCTACTTGAATCTATATGTTCCAAATCAATTGCTTTTCTAGACAAATATTGCATTGCCAAATCATTCATGGCTATTAGTGACATGCTAAAATAGCAACACTAATTAAAACTTCAACAAACAGTCAAAGATCAAAGGGAATTTCAATGAAAAATTAATGTAGCTTTTAGGGTCTCACATAATAAAGAATCAAGGAACCATTCTTTTGTTAACCCATTAATCCCTAAGCGCACATAGTATAAAACACATGCTACAATGCTCTCACCTTATATTGATGCATATTTTTCATTCTTTTAATCATTCAAAATTGTATAGATCTTAGGCTAGACACCTCTAAAAGTCTAACCTGAGTTTCTTTCTCTAATGATCCTCAATTTCATTTACTTAGAAAAATTTACATTTTGCTTTACAGAACAAGTAATAATATGGTGGTGAAACTTATCTTTTAACGTTCCTTGATGAAAGAGACAATTTCTCTTGTGAGATAGTCAATCTTGCGATTTGTTCGACACGCTTTATCAATAAAATATATTAAGACATGCAAATGATATATAAACATAAATTCAAGAGTTTTATATTGATGAGATTATTATAATAATCAAGTTTATTTACAATACAAAATATTATCTTATCCTACGCAAACCTAGAGTCATAACATAATTTTCAAAATTAGTATTTTCTTTATTCCTTATGAACTAGTCATATATCAAACTTTAATTATCTATGACCTTGGGGTTATGTTGCATATATTCAAGATCATTTTGGTGAGTTTGGTAAACTAAGTCCAAAAGAAAAGAAATGTATCTTTATAAGATAATTTGGATGATAGAAGTACTACTGAAATTGAATCACGAGATGTCAGAGTTCTAGAAAATGATTTTTCAAAAAGGTGAAATAAAGCATAGTGATCCTCTTTAAGAAATATTAAATTTAGATGATCGGATAAGTCATCAAACATATTATATAATCCAATAGATCAAATAATTTTTTGTCCAACTTGGAGTTTTGAATCGCAAAATTGATAACACTCAAATTATCCTCAAAACAAGTAAGAGAATAAACAACCGTCATCAATAAAAATACCCAACTAAGAGTCGGAGTCAAATCCTACAAAAAGTGATATAATGCAATGAATCTTATTATAAAATTTAGAGTGTAAACCAATTCATATGTAGCAATTATGGGAAATGGGTGGATGATTCCACCAAATTTATGAAAAACAAGTTTTGATATAAAATAACACAATTAAACTAAAATTAGGATTTCAAACAAGTGAAAGATGATCTAGGGGTGTATGAATTTGTATCAATGTCAAGTATGGGTAATTGTGCTTGCTCAATAATAGATAGGCTAGAAAATCTTAGATAACACTAACCTTCTTTCGATCTCATGTCATTAAATCATAGAATCTTCTTTCGGTCTCATATTTTAGAATCACAAATCAACACAATACCTGACTAAAATCTCTCTTTCGAGTAAATCTGGACAATTAGAGTTGAACCACAATTTTTTTTCCAAGCAAACTTTAGTAAGAAAATCTGAATTGCAAGCATTAAACTAATTACCCACCTCAATTACTCTCTTTCGAGCATCAATCAAGGGTCTAGGGTAGGAATAAGTTTGCAACCTTAACACATGAATTTATCTTATCCTAATTAGATTAAATCCATGAATTTACATCAATAAAACATAGAAAGACAAAAAACCCACTACAATATATCAACACCCAACCCAAACACCCCTAGATTTGGAGTTTTAGCCAAGCATCATATAAAGAAAAGAAAGTATACCCACTATGATTTCAGCCATTGGGGAGTTAAAATTATGCAATAATCTTCAAGACCCACTTCAATTGTTAATTACAAGATTGTATTGAAAACACAAAAACTAAGAATATTTCTCTATTAGTTCAAAAGTTAATCCTCCAAAACGCATACAAAATTTGGAACTTGAATTCTTTTCCAAAATATCATAAATTTTCTCTCTCCTTTGTACTATTTATATTTTCCTTAAATTTGGCCAAAAATATAATGCATGACCAACTTGTTGACATTAGTCGGACTCGCCAAACATATTTGGTGAATTGTGGTTTGTTCCTTAGTTCCCCCTTCACTTGCTTCATGCTTCAGGTTTTTGAATCTCAGTTAGCAGACTCGATCAAGTCTTCCTTTCATGTTTTGCAAATCACCGATTACCACCTTTGTTCTCCTTTTAAGGCTTCACTTTTCCTCAAAGTTTGTCACTTTTGGCGAGTGTCTTCTGGTATGCCTTTTTAACTCGACGAGTCGATGTTTCATTTTTAGTTCACCGACCTTCCTTGAATATTTTCAAGTGTGAGCACTAGAAATTTGGGTGAGGTCAGATCACTTAAGTGATCCATCGTTTTGGTTAGGCGACTACTAGTTGAGAGTTTGTACTCCATTTATTGTTTTGGCCTCTTTTTCATACACTCATCCTTACCTTGTCCTTTAGTCTTTAGAGTTGCAAATCATCAAAATATCATCAAATAAGGACACAATCAGGCACTGAGGACCCTAATCGTTGAATTAAAAAGGCCTCAAGCGTGTGTAAATCTACCACTCATCAATACCCCCAACTTAAACTTTTGCTTGTCCTTAAGTAAATCAAGAACACCGTTAGTTCAAAAAGGGTGTCTACAGAAGTTCTCAATGAGAGTTAACATGTAACTGTCACCATAAGACTACTCTCAAGCATATGCAACACTCACTCACGCTAAAAAAACTTCAAATGATGACTAACCGTAGCAAACCAAGATCAAGCTCACTAGTGCTCCTTTCTTATGCAAAATCATATTTCAACAAATGTATTCAAGTGCCCTCGCATCAAGAACGATTCCATTCTGTCACAAAGTAAATCAATCAAAAAGTTAGGAATCAATACAACTTTCACTCTCCGAAAGAGAAATACATTCAAGTTTCATCCCACAGGTCAGGCAATATTTTCCAATCATCACACAACCTAGTTTATGTAAGATATCAAGGGTCTTTTCAAGCATGTAATGGGGATGAGGATAAAATGTATGCTCAATTTGGCTGAGTGACTTCACCTTTTCAATTCATTGATGTATTCATCTTCACCTCTTCTCCAGTTCTTTTCATTGTTTTCACTTGGAGACTCAAACTTCAATTTTTCATTCCATTTATTTGATACCCCTTTTATTTCATCACATTTTCTTTTTCATTTCAAGTTTTAAACATTTTCTCATTATTTTTATAAGAAGGGGTTCCTTTTGTAACAAATTTCAAAGTTTAGTCTCACTTTTTTTTTTCTTCTCCTTCCACTTGGCTTTCTTTCCTCCTTCCATTCCACACCCCCCCAACTTAGGATTTTGTCCTGGGTTGGCTATTCTAACAAATCACTTCTTAAAAAAGAGTTTATGGGTGAGAATTTATGTACTATTTGGCTCAAGAGGCTTCAACAAGGTTGAAAACAATTGGTTTGGGCTCAAATGGTGCGAAAATGGTTGCACCTGTATTCACAAAACGGTACGAACATTTGGGTTTCCTCTCAAAATTTGTGCCCGAGATCATTTCTTTCATTAACCAAAGCTAGATTATTAGACTAACAAGGAAAATTTTAGGATTCAACAAGCATTCTTTCAAGTAGGACCTCACCACACATGACACTTCAAACACAGTCATTTAGCACAACTCTACAAAATGAAAAAGCTTGTGTGCGATGTTCATTGCAAGCCTCACATCAATACACAACTAGTCAATATAAGAATCCAAAGATCATTTAAAAGAGAAGCAACACCGCTTTCTTTTTTCAACATTCACACAAAACACATTTTTCATCATAAGTTGTCATGACCCAAAATACACCCTAGACGTTACAGGGGGTATAAGAGTTCAAGAGGTTCTACACAAGACACTTGACATACATTTACACAACATGATAGATAAAAACAAGAAATCTCATATGAAATAAAGAGTTTGACATTTGAAAAGTGGAAAATAACATACTCTTGACAAGCCGTCTATTACATCAAAAGGAGTGGTTGGGACATAACCCGTACACCACGTACAACATTCGAAATATAAAAAACATATGAAAGCAATAAAGGTGATATCATCCTTGGAGTATAAAGACTAACCAAGTATTCAAATCTACAATTTAATCCACTAGCCACGAACAACATAATATAAGAATTGAAAGAAAACTTAATTAATTTGATTAAAATTGAGTTAGAGAGCTGGAGAAAACCTTGGAGCTCAATGGGTGAATGAAACTCATTGATGAAACCCTACATACCTTGAGGATCAAAGCCCAAAAGAAATGTGAAGAAGGAGACTTGACTTGAAAACCCTAGCTTTTTCACTTTGACCTTGGGATAGAATTTGAGGGGATGAACTTGGATGGAGTTAGGGAATCAGGGAATAAAATAGTTGGCGAAATTTTAGGAGTAGAAAGGTAGTTATATGACATAGAATTAGGCTCAAAACAACATAATATAAGCATTAATTGCATAGTAAAAGACCCAAATACCCTTAAGAAATAAATGTCGAAGAGTCTTATGGTTCGTCGAAGCCTCTACGGCCTGTACTAGTCAACCGTAGAATAAACTTCAGAAACCTAACTTTCACCTTACTCCCCACGAAACCCTTCCTACGGTTCGTAGACCCCATCCGTAGAACTCAACTTTTAGTCTAAAATTTCATCAAGTCTGATCCCTTTCTACGCGACCCATCCTACAACACGTAAACCAAATGACAACCCATCAAATCATTATGTGGAACTGAAATACTGAATGAAATCCCTGAATCCCTTCAAGGAAAGCTACATAGGGCTCGTAAACCTTACTACGGTTCATCTTGTTCATATGTAGGTCAAACTTCAGAAACTTAAAATTCAAAATCCCAACTCTGGGTTCTACTGTTTAGTTTCAACGACTTGTAGGACTTTCTATGGTCTGTAAGTTGGAATCGTAGACCACTGCTTCTGGGGAAATTATGCATTTTTCATTTCTTTTTGACTTTTCAATTTCCTAGGTGCCATAATTTCTCCCCATTGGGAACATTCGTCCTCAAATGGAACTAAAACTAGCATGATTAGAGTAGGAGAGAAACTAACAATACATCATGAATGTAAATTTTCATTAAAATGCAAATAAACATGTAGAATCACTCCAACCTAAGTCATAACATCAAAAAACAAGTTTTATGAACATGCATGCATTTGGAAACACGAGAGTAACTAAAACGCATGAATCCAAAAGAATAAATCATGAGAAGCTAATACCTTAATCTAGAGTAGGAGCGGAGGGAAAAAGATGAGGATACAGAGACATCATATCAGCTTTGGCCTACCAAGTAGCACCTTTAATTAATTGATTTTTCTATAGAACCTTCATGGAAGAAACTTCCTTATTTCTCAACTTCCGAAGTTTCCGGTCTAAAATCCCAATCGGGACCTTTTTATAAGAAATATTCTTCTTAACTACCAAACCTTATAAAGGAACAATAGATGTCGGGTATCCAACACACTTCTTAAACAAAGATACATGGAATACCAGATTTACCAATGCTAAATCATTTGGACACACAAGTTCATAAGCAATATTGTCAATACACCTCAAAATTTGACATGGGCCCATATACTGGGGACTAAGCTAACCTTTTCTTTTTAAATCTCATTACATCTTTCATGGGTGAAATTTTCAAGTAGAACCAACCATCAACATCAAATTCTACTTCTCTTTTTCTAACATCCCAATAAGACTTTTGTCAACTTTAAGCCATTTTCAACCTCTCATGAATAAGTTGGTCCTTTTCCATAGCCTCATGCACTAACTTGGGCCCTATTAACGAAACTCACCAACGTCAAATCAACCAATAGGAAACCTTCACCTCCTACTATAGAGAGCCTCAAACGGTGCCATCCCAATGCGAAAATGATAGCTATTATTGTAAGCAAATTCAATCAAAGGCAAATGAACATTCCAATTACCCTTGAAGTCAATCACATAAGCTCTTAACATGTAGTCGAAAGTATGACTGGTACGTTCAGCTTGTCCATCGGTCTGAGGATGAAAAGTCGTGCTATGTTTCACTTGAGTACTAAGACCTTTCTGAAATGACTTCCAAAATTGGGATGTAAACTGAGTACCACGATCGGAGATAATGGAAAACGACACTCCATACAAATTTACCATCTCCCTAATATAAAGCTTGGCATAATCTTCTGATGAGAATGAAGTCTTAATAGGAAGAAAGTGAGTCAACTTCATCATTCGGTCCACTATGACCCAAATTGAATCAAATTGTCAACGAGTGCAGGGTAAACCTGTAATGATATCCATATCCAAATCTTCCCACTTCCATGTAGGAATGCTAATGTATTGAGATAGACCACTTGGTTTTTTATTATCAACTTTGACTTGTTGATAATTCAGACATTTAGCCACAAATTCCGCAATATCATTTTTCATTACATCACCAATAGACTTTCCGCATATCACGGTACATGTTGGTTGCTCCCGGGTGAAAAATAAATACCGATAACTATGTGTAACGACTTGGAAAATGATAGGATGAACTAGAGCCTTGACGTTTGGGTTAGCATGACTTTAGGTGGATGTGTGGACTATTTTAGAACATAAATGGATCATGGTGGAAGCCTAGGGTGCAAGCAAGGGCCTAGGCTAGCATGATAGGGTGATAGAGGCCTAGTTCCTAGAGGGAATGTTTGGCGACGGGTTGTTGATCTCCCAAGGGATTGAGCGAGTCGCCCTTATGCCCTATGGTCGCCTAGTGGACTGCCTCTTTGGCCTAGCTACTGGACCAAAGGGCAGGCTAAATGGAAGCTCACCAAGCTGGTTGGCGTGTCGCCCTTCTCCCTTCCAATCGCCCTATGAACAACCCCATTTAGTGAGCTACTGGAACAAAGGGCGGACAAGAGTGCACTTGGCGAATCTCCTAGTGCACTTGGCGAGCCCTAGTGTCCCAAGGGCGAACTAAGATGGAAAGGGGCAAAAGCTTTTAAGTCAAAACTTTAAGGGTCCTTAGCTCTTTTCCAAAATTGACCCTACGCTATTCCATTCTATTCCTAAGAAACTATATAACCGTATTATGACCTATTTCCTTTCAGTTTAAGCCCCTCTAAATAGAATTAAAAGAAACCCATCTCCTCTCAAATTTTCTATCACTAGAAACCCTCCATTAGAGAAGAAGAAGAAGGGAGCAATAGAGGCTACGGTTTGGTAATTTCAAGGTCGTTCCTTCTCAAATTTCTTGTGGATTCTTTGGATTAAGGTATGGTGGCTCTTTATCTAGGGTTATCTCTCACCTAGAGTCCTATCAAAGTTTTTTTCAAAGCTTGCAAAACTTCAAAACCCAGATCTTTCACTCTTCAACATGGGTTTAAACTTTTATTGTTTTAAATGGATTTATTATGAAGTAATGTGGTTGTATTGATGTTGAATGGTGGTTTTATGAAAAACCCTCTAAAAGAACCCATGTTTTCCTAAAGTCTTCAATGGTGCCCTAAGAAGTGGGTTTGTGGATTGTTCAAGCATGTGATTATGAAATGCTTAAATTGAATGGGTTTATTGAGGTAATATGATTATGCATGCCTAATTATGAAGAATTGTTGGTATGCGGTGATGTATTGATTATGGCCTTGGAAGGCAAATTCATGATTTAGCTTATGTTGATATAGAAGTGTGATCTATTGATGTGTGATCCACTTATGGTGGAGGTGGTTACTTCCTATGTACATAATGGTAATTAAATTTATAAGATTCTTCTTATTACCCTAAGTGTGAAGAATAGATGCATGAATGTGATATGAAAAGTGTAAGTGTGAACATGATATGAAGAATGTGTGTGTGGTCTATGCCTAGAATGCAAGTGTGCTAGTATTGAAAGGACATTCTCAATTATGCACTTATGAATTAAGATTTTTTCATCTGGAAGGTTTTCTTCCTTTTTAATGTATCTTGAATTGGTAGACTTAGGTTTCCTTTTCTTGAAAGCATGTATGAAGTTATACAGTCATGAATGTTATGATGTGTTGATTTGAAAGGTTATTCTCAACTCTTCACTAAAGCATGTTAAGGGATTCTTATATGAAAGGTTATTCTCATGTTTGAATCTATGAGCTATCCTCATGTTGGGAGAGGATGGATGCCTATACGATAGTTGAGGTGGGGTATCTAGTAGCAATCCTTGGAGATGGATGCTCATACGTTAGTTGAGGCGGGGTTATCTAGTAACAATCTCTATCTCCAAAGGAATTATGCAAGTTGGAATGAGATGGATACTCATACGATAGTTGAGGCGGGGTTATCTAGTAACAATTTATATCCCCAAAGGACTTATGCAAGTTGGAATGAGATGGATACCCATATGTTAGTTGAGGCAGGGTTATCTAGTAACAATATCTCTTCCTTAATGAACAAATGACATGAACTACTCTATGGGAATGAAGGGTAAGCACCGAGAGGTCATTGAGTGGGATGGATGTTCTCACGATAGTTTAGGCGGGGTATCTAGTAGCTATCCCTTGTGAAGGATGCCCATACGTTAGTTGAGGCGGGGTGTCATGTAGCAAGCTCTTTGTCCCTTAACTATCTGCCTACATAGGATAGCTAGTGGATCCATTAGGCTATTCACCGATCGACCCTAGGTAAGTTGATCACCTTTTTACGGTGTGGGGTTACATGACACCGGATTCTATGATTTAGCTCTCATAGTCTATGTCGGTTAAATGCTTATTCCCATCATGTGAGGTACCCATTATGGTTTCTTGAGAAGTTCTATGACGTGTGAGTAGTAGTATGAGATGCTATCCATGCATTTGCACGAGTAGGCTTCAAGAGGGCTATAGTGAGAATCTCTACTTCCTAATGAAAGAATGTGTTCTAAATGAACAAATGAAGCAAGTTGCCTTTATGTCTACATGAATTGATGTATGTCTCACATGTTTGTATGAAATGATGCATGTTTTCCATGATATGATGCATGTCGTAGTTGACTAAAAGATATGAAGCATGTTTCACTTGAGTTAGTGATATGAGTTGTTTAGCATGATATGTTGAAATGTAAGGAGTCTTATCTATGGTGGCCTAGAGGAACACTTAGGTGTGGTGTGAACAGGTAGTATGGGATGCCACTTCATATCTTACTTAAGTGTGTCTTAGGGCTATTATAGATAGGGACACTAAGATAATTGAGATGCCTTGCTTGATGTATATGTTCTTGTATTGTGTCTTGACATTGAAGGAGCATGAGGAGAATGGTAAGTTCACCTTTGGTGGAAATGTGATGATAATGACTTGGATGTTGGTAATACTTGTATTTGATGCCTCTTATTCTTATGTTCATGAAATATCTTGAAATTGGTATCATGCATGGTTTCCAAGCCAAAACGTCCGTTTTAGCATCTTTTCGCATGGTCATCATACTTAGTACATTTGTGTGTACTAACTCCATATTTTCCTCTATGTCTACAAGTGTAGGTTCCGGCAAGAGACTTGCTAGTTCTAGTGAAGACTTGGATTGAGACTCCCAAGTTAGAGTGGTATGTCCTCATCATTCGGGGACACGTTTTAGAAGCCTTATGTTTTGTTCTACTTCTTTGTATTAGACCCTTTCTAGACTTTTCAAGTGTAAAAGGCTTGTGACCGTACTTAAGTTGGTTTCTAAGTTTGTAGTAAGATGGCCATGTGAGACAAGTAGACTTCCGTTGCAATGTTTTAAATGTTTAGTATGTTTTGAATCGTATGGTTTTTAAATAAAAAGTTTTAATTCCATACAATTCTATTATCGATGCCATGAAATGAACTATGAGGCTCGTATAAGACCCCTTCGGGGTCGGGTACGCCGCGTCGCTTCCGAGGCATAGGCTCGGGTCGTGACACTATGATCTTTTGTCAGAATCTGATTCCTTAACTCATCAACGTTTGGAACACATAAACAACCTTGATATCGAAGGACACCATCTCTGTCATGCCTCAATTCTCATTAAGACATGTAGGCACCCGATGCCCTGAAGGATGATGCTTATCGTGACCAACGACACTAACCTACGGTATGAGTGTCTACGATCGTCGATAGTATAGTAACCCAACTAAAGGTTGGGGTTGTGTCCCAAGGGAGTGATTTTGAGAATTAATATAAAAATAAAATTTAGTTCTAACTAGTCGTAGCTAAAGACATTAACGATTAAAAACATAGTAAATTAAAGGGGATGACACGAAAGTGTCAAATATCAATTTGGGGATTTTGTCACAAGTAGTAAAAATAGCAAAAATTAACAAGAAAATCAAGTATGAGGAAATGTTCTTGGGGTTTGACCGCAACACAAGTTCAGATAAATCGTTGGGTACATGCTTTCAATAGGAAATTTGCAAGATTATACTGACTAGGCTAAGTTTTAGATGGAAATAAGTTCTCTCTCGGGCAACTTACCCCGTTTGAAATGGGTTCCTATCGGACATCCATTTGCCGCATGAAGACCAGCCTACGCCTTAACTCACTCACTCTCTTGAGCTGAGTGTTAGGATATGGGACTAAGGTTCACCCTCTCGGGCTGAACCTCATGTCGACCCACTCCTTAGGCCATCAGTCTAGTGGTCTTGGTTTCGCGACCTTCCTCTCGGGAAAGCCGAAAACACATGGGTGGTTTTGTATTTACAACTACAAACCCATTAAATTAAACCACAACCACTAGGTGAAATCACCATTAAGATACATCTACCCTATCAACAAGCAAGACCCAACAACAATATCAACACATATTTGCTAAATCACACCCCAAGAATGGGGGTTTTTAGCCACACATCAAGAAATAACAAAATACACCTAAAATAATACTAAAATGAAATGGGTATACAAAATTAAACCTTGATTTAAGAAAAGGAAGAAGAATGGAGAAGACCCATGTCACTCCCCGAGCCTACACCCTGGGCGGGACTGGCACTCGAAGACCAATGCTGGCCCCAAACGAACCCTTGGCCTGGCTCACTTAACTCAATGGAAGAAAAAAATCTTATCTATAATGATAAATGAACTTAACTAAACTGAAATAAAATAACTGAGAATGTTTTAAAGATTAAACATTCAACTTGGCCAAAAGTGGCAACCCAAGTCTTAACAATAAGAAATGATAATGAAAAGACTCAAAGGGCTAACATCTGACTGTCTATGAAGCCTCTAATAACAACTGAGATGGATGTTGGGACAGACCCCACAACATCCAAAAAAAAAACTAAACTAGAAAACAATAAAAAGAGTCCTCTGGAATGCAAAGAGGCTCACCGACTGACTTTGAACTGCTCACTGAATCAACGATGCGCTGGAATGCCGATCCTAATTACCTGTGTCTGCATCATTATAAGATGCAGGCTAACTGGCATCAGTATATTGAATGTATGAGTATGCGAGTTGGAATTCTAACAAACATAGGCTGGAAGGAAATCTGAAAGAAACTGAATAACTTACCTAGCTCAACTCAACTCAACCTAACTAACTCATTTTAATATAAAGCAATTTAAAACAAGTGCAATATAAAGAAAAGCTGATTAAAAACATGCTATAAACTCTGTGTGTATGCAAAGATACAATAAATCTGAGATGTATCTAGAAATACAAATGAACTGATGTACATAAAAATACAATAACTACTGTGGGAGTTTCTCTAACCGACAACTATCACATAAGAGCTATAGTGATGATACACCGATCTACCTAACGCTGCCAAAGCATCCTATACCTGGCCAAAGGTATAAAACCTGAATTGCCTAATGGATCCACTAGTCTAATCTGAAAAGGATTCATCTAAAATGTATGAACCTCTTCTACCCATGATGGCTACATGGTTTTATGGGGACTGTGGGTTCTTTGAACGCTCCCCAATTCGGTGCTCAATACTACTCCCAAAAATGTACTTGATCTTATGTTTTTAAAACATATTTCTTCTGTGATTTGAGATTAGTGCTCAAAAAATTAGCTCAAAGGCTATCTTGGAAATCAAAGTTTCCCCTCTTGCTACATTTAGAAGGCGATTACTTTTTCTGAAAACTTGCCCGAAGGCTCTTTGGAAATCTAAGTTTCCGATCTTATTTAAATGTTAAAACATTTTAAATATCTTTGGAAATACTTAGTCCCCATATACTTTTGAAGAAATGAACTTCAACTTTACTCCTTACTGAACTCAAAACTTAAGTCTTAAAACGAAGTTAAAACGTTTGCAAAAGACTTTTAGAAAACTCTAAGAACTTCTCCTGACTTGACTCTTACTTCTCTTGACTTTGATCTTAACTTTCCTTGAATTGAATTATGGATTCAAGGTCCATGATCTCATGTTTATGGATGATTTCATGATGTTTAGATGTACTTTAGAGTGTTGGAATCGACTAGGAAACATAGGTACATCACTTAGGAACAAGTACGAGAAGGTGGGGAAAGAATGGGGAGAATTGGCATCCCTGGCGCTCTAAGAGGCGCCAGGCGCCAGCCCTTAACATTCAGAGAGCAAGCTGGGGCGCTCTGGCTGGCGCGTCGCCCCAGAGCCCCACATTCAGGGACTGCTTTGGGGTGCGCTGGCTGGCGCGACGTCCGACCCCCTCCCCAGGTGTTTGACGACTTTTCTTCTTCCGTTTTCATCTCTAAACCCTCTAAACTCTAATGGTTCTTTCCCCAAACACTTAGAATCATTAGTACTGTCAACTTACAACAGATCTAACTCGAAAATCCACCCGAAAAAACGAATCAAATCAACAAGAAACCTCAACAACACAATCAATCAAGAACTAAACAATGTCCTTCAAGAACTTCACTTTTTAACATGTAAACAACCCAAAATCGCTGAATTGAAACAAGTTGGTGTGTGGGTGAACTAACCCATCACTAAGAGATTTCACATACCTTAATAGGGATCACCCCCGACGAATTCCACTTCCAACGCTTGACGTTCTTGGCGAAATCTTGGCTTTTCTCCCTTTCTTTCTTCTTTTCTCCTTTCTCCAAGCCCTAAGCGTATTCTAATTTTCTAAGACTGAATTGAGTTCTATTTTTACCCGAATAAATCCCAAAAGATGAATTAGGAAATTAATTAAAGAAAAGACTACTTTGCCCTTCCCTAAATCCAGATTGGGACTTTCCTCAATCCAACAACCAAACTGTCGAAAGACATATCTCACTCATACGATGTCGAAATCGTGCAATCTCGGCGGCGTTGGAAAGATCTCTCCAAGGGATTTCCAACCATATCAAGATCTGCTCCTAACTCATCCTGATATAAGAGTTACAGTCGTTTGTAAATTGCCAAAACTCACTTTCTTAACTTAGACAAAATTTCCAGATTTCCTTTTTCTTTCCAAAAATAAATATTTTCATATTTTAAACTCTTTATAGTCGTTTCTAGGTGCGAGATGTTACAACCCACTTCCAACTTGGGGAAGATAAAATCCTTATCTCTTCAAGTCTCCCACAAAACCCTCTCCAAACTTGAGAGAAAATATATAAAAATGTACTATTCTATTATGAAAATAATAATAATGGTTCGGAACTTTTATAAATTAATAACAAGTTTAGTATTTATAGACTTCAGAAATAGCACTGGCGGATCTTTCAGTGAAGTTAGTTGATGCCGCCAAATGACATCGACGACTCGCCCTTCTTCTATTTCATCGTTGTTTCATGCTTGCCTTCAGCATCTTCACGTTCTGGACCATTGGGCGGTATAGTACTACTTCACGAAACTATTCGGTGAAGGGCCAACTGCTCCTTTCATCGCCTTTTTTATCCTCTTCCTTCAGGGCTTCGTATACTGGAACAAAGGGCGGAGTATGTCCTTTCAGGGAATCGCCAAAGGTTTTTGGCGATGCTCATGCTTCAACTTCTTCGTTCTTTTCAGCCTTTTTGCTCCTTTTTGCGCCTAAGTGTCCATGCTTCCACTAAAACTTCAAATACCAAAAATTAAGAGTTTTCATCAGATATTGAGACAAAATAAGCATTCGAGGACACTATTTATATCAAAATAAATCCCTAAATGAGTCCAATTTGTAGACTCATCAACACCCCCAACTTAAACTTTTGCTTGTCCTCAAGCAAACTTGAGTTCAACCGTTCAAAAAGGGTGTCTCAAACAGTGCTACACAAAACTCAATCATGAGTGCACACAATAAGACTCAATTTACTTATGCAAGGATCAATTGTGTACTCAAAGATTCAAGTTGTGACACACCATTACCAAAGAATCTCATGCTCGCTATACTTGCTACTTGTGCAAGTTCAAGCTCAACAAAAAGTATCTAAATGCCTTCACATGAAGAATGATTCCATATTCACACACAGAGGTTAATCAATCCAAGATCAGGATTCAGATGCAACGCTCACACTCAAAAAAGAGGAACACAATGTATGTTTTCACCCATAGGTTTGCCCTTATTTTCCATTCGGCTTACTCAAGATCAATAAGGTCTTTCTAAGGCTTGTAATGGGGCTGAGTGCAAATGTATGGTCATTTAGGCTCAGTGACTTTTTCCTCATGAGTTGTGGCATTCTCAAGGCTTTCCCTTCTTTTCCTTTATCAATTTTTTTCTAGTGCTTCTAAGTCACCTTTTTTATATTCGATGGATTGCTTGAAACCCGATTCCCTTCGTACTTTATTCCACATTTCATTTTTTTATTGAATTGAATTGAAGGGGATCCATTTTTATGCACTACCATGGGTTAAGGTGGACTTTTCTTGCACTTATTGACTTCTCCTTTTCCTTTTCACCACACCCCCAACCTAGATTTTTGGCCTAAGTTGGCTATTCGCTAAACCACAACTCAAGAGGATTGTAGGTAGTGCTTCAAGTAAGGTCTAGGGTTCATCAAGGTTTTTCCAAAGAAAAGTAAGACTCAAAGGGTGTTCAAAAGAGTTTCACACACTCACGGGTAGGCCACAAAAGAGGTATATGTCAAATTTAGCTCACACTCTTTAAAGTTGCCTAAGATCATCTCAAGAAGACACCTTTCAAAATCAATCAGACTAACAGGGCAAATTCTAGGTTTATTCATGTAAGTTTCAAAGAAAGCTATTCACACAAGGCATCGACACTTAAGTCAAACAAGATTACACACCTTCGCTAGTGTGCAATGGTCATTACAAGAGAATCAATTTGATAAATGACTAATCACAATGAGATGCAACGAGTTCACATATTGTCTATGCAACTTCATTTGGCCTCATTGTAGCCGTACATTCATGTTCGTTCAACTGAGAGCACTATTCAAGTCATCGGTATTGATCAAAACCGAGACTCAAATTTTGCGAAAGTATAGCCACATTCAACTCACATAGGGTGGCAAAAATATGCGAAAAATTCAATTTTTTTTGGAAGGGTCAAAAATCGTTTGCAATAAAGAATAAGCGGAGCCACAAGCTCAAACAATCGCAAAGCAGTTTTAAAAACACCATTAAAAACATATAACCCAAATGTACATGAAAACAAGGTGGGCCTCACCCCACCACAAATAAAACAGTTGTCCTCAAATGCAAATCAAATTAACCAATATTTTAGAGATAACAAAGGATAGAGAGGGGGGTAAAGAGGGGATCTTGGCAATGTGGTTGCTTCATCTGTCATGGCATCAGTATTCAGAGTGACCACCAAAATGACAAGCTCCACTGGATCCCATAGTAGGAGACTTTCTAAAGAAGCTTGCACAACAACATTTATCATGATTTCTTTAGTCTCGGCTCTGTCATTCGCTGTAGCTTTCTCAAATATCTCTTCGTCAGTTTATGCCTCCGATTCAGGATCAGCTATATGCTCAATTCCATCTCCATGTCCTGCGGCAGTCTGAGGCATTTCAAGCACATCTATAACTTCCATTGTTCCAAAGATCATGGATATATCAGTGGACTTTAGGTAGTCCACATCTTTCTTTAACTCTGCAATGGTGGTCTTTACGGCTGTTACTTCCTTTGTGGCTCCTTGATCGTGCTCACACACTAACATCCTGGCCTCTAGAGCATTAATAGTAGTGCTCAGTGGTCTCACAGGATTGTCGAGGGCAACCTGAATCATGCCTGGAATGAAGCTCTCTATGTTGGTAGTCCGACAATTAGTAGTTTGGGCAAGCTGTCCCATTCGGATCAAGGATGCTTGAGTGATCGGTTCACAGAGGGCAACAACAGCTGAAGGTTTGGGTGGTAATGAAGCAGCAGAGGAACCTGTAGAGTCAAAAGGAGTAGTAATGACATCAGATATACTTGAAGGCCTAGGGGCTGGAGTAGGCAAAGATGCCTCTGCAGGTATAGATCTAGTGGTCACAACTTCCTTTTGTTTCTTTTCTGCCTGGTCCTTAAGATATTCGACTTCGATCTTTCGGATACAGGTGGAGGCGGTGGCAGCCAATTCCACATCCTTCGTTGAATCTACAGGCACCCGAGCTCTTTTGTATAATTTAGTGATTAATACCGGGAAAGGGAGAGATGTCTGGCCCTGCTTTGCACGCTTATGGATTTCAGAGGAAATGATCTTCCCAAGATTTATCCTGGTTTTTCCATGATGCATCCAAGACAAGCTGCCTTAGCATGACGAAGAACTGATTCATTCTGTGATGGAATAACTGCGCTGCTGATGAATCCAAACTAGTATCGTGCAACTATGTTCATATTTTTCTTCTCAATTGGAACTCCTTCTGCTAACCATGTCGGAGCATTATTATCTTAGACTAGCGGAGCTAACCACTTTTTCATTGCATCCAGCTTCTGTGTCCTGATCAAGTGTTGGCAGTGGTTATTAATCTTATCGGATATTCCCAAAGCTATGTTGATAGTTTCACTGTCACATACTACCTTTCTTCCTCTGACAACCATGTGGTCAACTGCTTTAAAAGATGAGACTAGCCTTTTTCGGTGAGGTACTAATGCACTGTATGCATCGTAGAATTCTCTAAGCCAGCTTAGTATGTAAGAGCCACGATGTCTTGTGAAGATTTGGAATTTGTGGTATTTCAGGCACTCCATCACTTTTGGATACCTATCAATAACCCCATCTATGGAAAATCGTTTCTCCTCAATGATCGTCCTCAGACCATCCACTTTTGATCTATTCATTGATCCATGTTTGGGACCTTGTACTGGATGTCCAGCACTAATGCTTGCCCAGGAGTTGGAGGAGTTAGAGTGGTGGATTGACTATCTCTGATTTGATATAGATCATGTATCCTTTTGGATCATAACTCAGCCCTTCGTCAGACTCTGCACTCTCACTGTTATATGTAGGTGGCTCGGTAGTGTAGAAGCCTGTGCTGTCAGAGCTTGCGTCAGATAATTCGAGGGCTTTGCCCTTTCCCTTGCTTTTTGAAGTTGTGGTAGCCTTGCCCCTGGGTGGAGATGTATTTTCTCTGATCACAATTCCTTTCTCCCTCCCTTTAGTCAGTTGTTTGGCCATATCTGCAAAACTTTAGAGAGAGAATAGTGAATAATTACACCGTAGCACAAAATTTCAGACAGAGTTGCCGATCTAATCAGCAAATCGCCAAACCTCTTTGGCGATCATGAGTATGTCCGCCAAAAGTTACAGAACCCACAACACTTAAGATAAGAATTTAAAGGCAATTTAGGTCTAGGGGACGAACCGCTGAGTGATTCGGCGAGCTCAACTCAGCTCGCCGACTGACTTAACGTGCCTGAGATTTAACTCACTTTTCAAAATCGATCCCACAAACCTCAAAAGCAAAATTAAACCAAGCATTAACGAAATTTAGCCCAGACCCATAGCACCCATTCATGGTCAACACCCATTATGCATAGTTTTCCACATTTAGATTCATGGTAAGCAGAGTGAAAAAGGAAGTCGAACAGTAGAAGCAAATAGGCCCCAATTTACAAAACAAAAGCAGGTACTTGAAAATATCTACTCATATCAGAGAGATCTAACACGCATTAGTGGACTCCTAGATTGTAGATGGGGTTTATCTTTTCGAGAGCGAACAAAGGGTTTTCAGAAACTAACCTTTTCGCTGAGTAAACAAAGTTGTAATGCTAGGCGGCAACAAAATCCGAGTTCCACGCACTAATCCGCTACTAAAATACTAATTTAAAGTGAGAAAATGTAAATTACTACCTTGGTGTGAAGTTATGGAGTTTGAAAGTGAGAAAGAATGAAGAAGTGTGACTATTGGCCATATACGCTGTTCAATTTGTGTCCATTTGGCGATGTTAGTCGCACTCGCCAGCCTACTCGGTGATTCGCTGCGTGATCATTTATCCCTCAATTTCTGTAAAACATCAATTTCTTGGGGATCACGTAGGCGGTCTGGTTTGATATCACCGAATCATGTTGGTGATACGCCGCCTATTTTTTTTTTGAGTTCACCGAGTTTTACAGGCTCCACATAGCACTTGCATTGAGCCAAAAGGCGAATCTAGTCAGGTTCGCTGACCTACTTGGTAGTTCACGAAATGGACTTCTGCTCGCCAATCTTCACTTTTCTACAATTCCTTCACTTAAACCTACAACATCAATGCACCGTTATTCATAAAAGCAAAAACCTAATCATTTACGACCTTGGGTTGCCTCCCAAGAAGCGCCTTATTTACCGTCGCAGCACGACGCAAGTCATTGCTCATGTTTCATTGTTGGGGTTGGCCATATCCTCATCAGGCAACCCCCAGTTTCTCTACGGATGGAGTTGAGGCAACTCATGGCTCATCAGGTCCTCGAGCAGTTGGATAGCTTTGGAATGAGACCAACTAATTTGTTTCATTCGTTCGATATCTTCTTTCATCCCGTCCACCTCTTTGCCTTGCTCGGTCACCTTGCAGAGAAATGTTGAGAGTATTCCCTCAATGCATTTGATCTCTTTGTTCTCATTATTTCTTTTATTATGAGGAGGGATGCATTTATCCTTCCTTTTGCACTGAGCTTCGACCTTCACCATGTTTCTTTTCAACTCATCCATTTGAGTCATCAGTGCGGTTATCAAGAAATCCTTTTCAGCCTCTTGGCTCATTTTAGCCATATTGTCAAGCAGTTGGACTGCTACTGTATGTGGCTGCTTTAATGTCCCGCCAGAAAGGAGTTGGTCGACCAACATCTTGTTTCTGAGGTTAAGACTTCAGTAGAAGCTATCAAGGAAGATCGTACTATGAATTCCATGAGTGGGGCATTGAGTTAGCAGTTCATTGAATCTTGCCCATGTCTCATGAATCCTTTCACCTGCCAATTGCTTGAAGGTGAAGATAAGATCGTGGAACATCATTACATCTAATGGAGGAAACTCCATTAGCTCCTGCTTGCCAGGTTTACTTACCCTGGCTGGATGCAGACAAACCAATGAAACAAAACTAAATGTCAAGTTAGTAAACTACAACTAAGAAGAACAAAAAGTCTACTAATCTAAAATTTCTCAAATAACACCACTTCCCGGCAGCGGAGCCATTTTGATGCTTATCGTGACCAACGACACTAACCTACGGTATGAGTGTCTACAATCGTCGATAGTATAGTAACCCAACTAAAGGTTGGGGTCGTGTCCCGAGGGAGTGGTTTTGAGAATTAATAGAAAAATAAAATTTAGTTCTAACTAGTCGTAGCTAAAGACATTAACTATTAAAAACATAGTAAACTAAAGGGGGTGACACGAAAGTGTCAAATATCAATTTGGGGGTTTTGTCATAAGTAGTAAAAATAGCAAAAATTAACAAGAAAATCAAGTATGGGGAAATGTTCTTGGGGTGAGACCGCAATACAAGTTGAGATAAATCATTGGGTACATGCTTTCAATAGGAAATTTGCAAGATAATAGTGACTAGGCTAAGCTTTAGATGGAAATAATTTCCCTCTTGGGCAACTTACCCCGTTTCAAATGGGTTCCTCTCAGACATCCATTTGCCGCATGAAGACCAGCCTATGCCTTACCCCACTCACTCTCTCAAGCTGAGTGTTAGGATATGGTACTAGAGCTCACCCTCTCGGGTTGAACCTCATGTCGACCCACTCCTTAGGCCATCAGTCTAGTGGTCTTGGTTTCGCGACCTCCCTCTCGGGCAAGCCGAAAACACATGGGTGGTTTTGTATTTGCAACTACAAACCCATTAAATTAAACCA
>JAJOOR010002166.1:0-77293 GCA_036250505.1 Solanum acaule | reverse complement strand
AATAATCGTTTTGTATGAAATGTGTATTAAATGAGTATGAAAATGTATAAATTTGGTATGAATGATGATTGTTGTATGAAATGTGTATTAAGTGAGTATTAAATGTGAAATATTATGTTTTGTATGAAATTTGTTTTGTAATGTACTGTCTGAATGATATTTGTATGAAAAAATAATGACGAGTGTGTATAATTTTGTTGTTATTATACTGATTTTTATGGATGAAATTTTTATTGTCTTTGGAATGAAAAGTTAATATTATTTAACATATTTCTAATTGATATGTATAATGTTAGACTAATTGTTATTTTTTTTAATGAAACATAGAATTATGTTGATTTTCAAATGAAATGAATTATATATGAAAGAGGATTGCTGATGTGAAATTCAAAAGGTCCAAAGTTACTTGCGGTAGATGTTGTCAAGTTGGCTACAACATGAAGCATGTTCAAATTATCCTGTGCAAAACTAATGACTGTTTATTTGTTTAGACTATATATAATTTTTATTTTATTTTGTCGTTTAGATTAATGTTTTGTTTTGATATGAAACATAATTGGTTTGAAGTGCATTATAAACTTAGTGTTTAATATACCGTTCATTCTTTATACACGGTTCATTCATTAATCATACAGATTGCATAAAAATCAATTTTGAAAAAAAAATAAAAAGATAAAAAAGGAAAATAAATCGATTTTGAAGAAAAAAAAAGATAAAAACGGAAATAGGTGTGTTAATAAAATTTGAATTGATTGATGATAATTATTAATTAGCATAAATTTAGGAGATTCAAACTAATTAGGAATATTTAGTTTCCTTAATTTACTCTAATCTGTTAAAATTAATTAAAAAGTCTGATTTTATCAATTTTCTTCTACGTTACTCTCTCTTCGTTTTTTTTTTCTAGAATTGTTGTCACTGATGAGTAAATCAAGTTTTTTTTTTGTTTGAAAAATCTTGATTTTGTTGTAATGAACTGCTTATATATATTAATTAAACATGGTGGTAGATGAGATCCTTCAAGTTGAATAAATGGTGGTATGAATAATTGGATGTCAACTATATACAGTTTGGATACCAATTATATGGTGTTCGTTTTGATCTCCAATTAAATATCAAAACTAAACTGTTTATGTATCCAATTTTTATGTAGTTTGTAAATAACTGATATCCATAAATTTATATTCAATTGATATGCAGTCTGTATATAACTAGTATCCTAAAATTATGAGAGTCAATCTGTAATTCATATGTAGTTGATAACTGACTTGAAAAAAACAATGCATATTCTATATCATTCAATACTTAAAACTGTATCAAAAACAAATATATATCATTCAAAAGTTAAAAAGACATGAAATGCTAAAGAGTCTAAGCTGCAATCAACTATCTCAAATTTGATCTCCGTAGTCTTGGTGTAGGATAATTGCTGGTATCTGGAGCATGTTCTTTTGCTATGCGGGATCCATCAAATTTGCTAGCAACAGTTCCAGTTACTTCACCTAGTTGGAGAAATTGAAAAAGAAACCTTCTTATTATAAAAAATAGGTATTATAAGAAAATACCAATTTCATACCAAAATTAGTCATAATTTATACAAAAAAAAAGGGTAATTTAACAAACTACAATCAATTCACATAATTGGACCACTGATATCATACCATTTTTTGATAAAAATAATACACAACTTAAGTCAGATTTCATACCAACAATAAATCAATTCATACCAATGTTAAAACACATTTCATACCATATTTATAAATCGTATATTAAGTCAGCTTTCATACCAATATTATTCATGTTTCATGCCAGATTAGTAGACATAATGAGAATAATTTGAAAAAAATTTAGATTTCCTCTAAACTGTGTACCAACTTCATACCAGATTTAAACAAGTTTCACACCAAATATAAGTAATACATCATATCATTTTTATACCAAATTTTATACCAATTCATGTCAACATTAGACAAAATTCATACCATATTCATAAATCATATATTAAGTCAGTTTTCATACCAATAATATGCATAATATAACAATTTTAACGAAAAAATCTACTAAATTGATTTAACCATATCCCATGTAGTAAAAAACTCAATTAACTTTTGGGGACTAATACAAGAAACAAATCATGTAAATCTTTTCCTTTTGAAAAATGTACAAACAAAATCATATAAATCATACATAAACAAGAATTTGTACAAACAACATACATCACATGCATATATATGTTATAAAATACAAATTGAAAGATCAAGATCATACCTTTTTGGTCTAAGCCAGATCAGTTACACCTGTGATCACAAACGACATATAATTCCTTTCTGTCAACTATTAACTCCTCATGAAAAATGTTCTTTTTTTTAAAAAAAAAATAATAAAAAATTAGATTTGAATAAAACTGATAAAATCCATCACCCTCTCCCTTTTAACATCCTTTTCCAACTTCATATCTTTAACAATTTTGGGGCAAAAATAGATAAACCCTAAACCCTTTCACCTTCACCTTCATAGAATTAAATTTCTGGTAAAATCGTTAGTCCCAAGAAAACCCCAAAAATTCTACAGCCAAATTAGAACAACAGAACCTTTTCACATGAAAAGCCTCAAAGCACTCAACTCCAAAACACGTCTTCCTGTAAACACAACAAAAACACAAAAAACCCTTTAAACCGCATAATGAAAGTCCATGTCTCACAAGTAGAGATCTGCCCTTTTGTTTTGATTGTATGGAGAATATATTTCTCCTAATAAGTTTTTAGATGTTGAAAAACCGGCTTCAATGGAGTATGGATGAAAGAGATGAAAGATGAATTTATGTTTTTTTTAACGTGGAATTGACGTGGGGTGAGGGATTTAGGTGGGGTGTGGAGGTGTGACTTGTAACTGTAAAAAAGGAACAATAATCATTGTAAATCCCTATAATTGTGTAAGAGATAATTATGAGATATTCTTTATTTAAATAATTTAATAATAATATAAAATTATAAAAAATTACTTATTTAAAAAAGTAAAATTTAATTAATTTATAAATAATTAGTGATATGTTATAACCCGTAATTAAACTGTTATAAGCAAGAATTTTTTAAAAGTAGATTTAAAACCTGTAATATTGACTCTTAAATGTGTATATGAGGTGATTTTTCCTTTTAATATCTCAAATTTCAATCCAACCCGTTCATTTTAACACCCCTATATTACATTACATTATGCAAATGGTCGGTCCATGTTTTCCACTTTCGAACCTCTAATTGCGGAGACAAGTCTGTTAACTGTTGGCCTAAAGCAAGAAGAGAGTGTAATTATTGATTTTCCGTGGCAGCCCAATCTATTGGATATTCAACTACTCCTTCACCTATCCGCTCCTTGTTTTATGTTTTATTATTATTATTTCAAAAAAGTACCCAATACCCTTGAAAGTGAGTTGTTTTGAAATTATGCTTCTCATTGTCTAATGAACAAATCTTTCATATTAAAAAAGAGAATCAAAACTTAGGGTGTATTTCTGGAAAATGTTTTTCAATTTTTCTAATGTTTCATTGGCTTAAATGTTTCTAAATCAACTCATTTTTCTCAAATTTCCATTTCTAAGTTCATTTTTGTAAAACTCACTTATAAGTAGACATATTAGTTTATTTTTGGATTGATAGGTAATCAAACAGTGCCCCGAGTCAAAGTAATTATCTTTCATAATTATTTACCATTTGAATAGAACATAATAATTTTATATAGCTTTTGTGTATTTTATTTAGCGATCTTTATATTCTTTTTATGCATCTCTTGTGAAGAGTATCTATCGCGATCCAAAATATTTATTAAACCGTGAGAGCACCCACTATTTTACTCTCCATTCTTTATATTTGGAGAGTAAAATAGAGAATGCTCTCTCCAACCATTCTCTAAATGACTCTCCATTCTTCATTTATAGAAAGGTGAAGAGTAGTTCTCCAAATTTGGAGAACTACTATTCACCTCTCTATTTCACTTTTTCATTATTTTATTACTATTTCTACTATTTTGTAATTAACATATTATTTTTCATATAAGACCATTAATTATATCTCTAATTATAATAATTCATTTTAATGTCATATAACATTTTAAAATATATATTATTTAATTTATACTACTTTCATCCCGAATTAATAATGTCTCAATTTTTTAAAATTTTTTGTCACTTTAATATAGTTTGATATCATCATTAATTGTCACTATGACGAATGCAAAAAATTAAAATGATAAGATGAAAATTTTAATTTAAAAATACAATACATAACATAATAATTTAAATACAAGATGAGAATACATAACATTATAATTTTATCACAACGATAATTTAGTAATTAGGTAGGTCGTTTTCAGATTTAACAATATTCGGAAAAAATTAGTGTATGATCCACATAATTAGTGTAGTTGTGATTGTGGTTGTGCTTGTTGAATTCTTTTTTTAATTATTCGTAGTTGTTCTTGTTGCATGAAAATCTCCTATTTGAACAATCTTTAGCTAGACATAAAATAATTAAGGATAAAAATGTTCATTTTGAACTCCGTAATGCATTAATAGAGCATTTATGAGAGCAATGTAATAATTTTGAAAGTAGAGTATTTCTGTAATTATATTTCATTAATAATTTCACTTTTAATTGAATTGTCCATTAATTTGTATATTATATAATATTAACTTGCAATTTATGTTATTTAAAAATTTAGGAAAAAAATATAATTTTATATTAAGTAAATAATTTGAAAAAATAAATTTTTATATTACATGAAAATTATATAAAGTGATTATTTAAAAAAGAAAAGAAATACAGGACGTATATTATGAAATAAGAAAATAAGAATGAAATAGAAATAATAATATAATATTGAAGAAAGATAAAAAGATTCTTTTTTAGAGAGTAAAATATAGAATTGGGATGGAGTTGGTTGTCTGAAAAAATAGAGAACTCTATATTTGGAGAGTAAAATAGAGTATAGGGTTGGAGATGCCCTAACCCCATTCATAATAAATTATTTGAGACAAATATAAAGCTAGCAAAATAAGCGAAAAAATCACTTAAGCATTACTGAGTAAGCAAATTGTGAGTGCACTACTTGAGTGCAGCTATCTTTCCAAAAAATTGGAAAAAGAGAGGATGTTAAGATCCAAATGCTAAGCACATCAGCGGACCAAAAAATAAAATAAGAGCAGCGGACCCTAAACCCTAGCAACAGCCATGTCTGCGCACATCTCTCCCCGGCCTTTGGTTGTGGGAGAGACAAACTCTAATCCTAATCAACAAACATCCTTTTCTACTCGATTAACCACAAATCAAGCTGCCCAAAGTTTGACAAAAATCCAGTTGAAACAGATTCAATATGTACATGGAGAGCCAACAATTCAATTCACAAAGGGAGAACGACAGGCTTTCACACAAGAAGAAGGATTACATCAAGCTGTAATTATTAAGTTTTCATCCGATACACTAGAAGTGAAGGATTTGCGAACAGTTTTACCTAAACACTTGGGCATCAAAGGAAACTGTTTAGTTGGTTTACTTGCTCATAGACATATGCCGCTAAGGATAGACCAATATGAAGATTATGTGGTTGCTCTATCAAAATCGGTAAGCTTTTTGCCTTTCCATGGAGAGCAACATCTTTATAGGGTATTTCCTTGGACAATAGATTTCAATTCAAGAGAAGAAACTTCAATGGCTGCGATGTGGATTTCGTTGCCTCGATTATCACCGAATTTATTTGCCAAGAGATCCTTGTCGATGGCATCAGCAGCTGGAAGACCAATAGCTATCGACAAGGCAACACAAGACAAGACAAGGCCTAGCACTGCTAGGGTGAAGCTGACACTCGATCTTATAGACAAGCTACCTAAGAGGATGCGTCTCCAGTATTTGGACGAGAAGACTGATAAGATTCAAGAGGTTTTTCAGAAATTTGTTTATGATAATTTACCTTTATATTGTAACCATTGTAAGCATCAAGGTCATGATGAAAACGGTTGTCGATTGATTTTGAAAAAGAATCAAGATAACAATCACAAAGATAATGAAGTGGTTGGAGATGAACAATTCAATGGTGAGAAATTTCAAGGTGATTTGCGACAAATTTTAAATGAGAAGAGGGGACTAGCAAACATAGATCAAAGTATTGATGATACTACTTGAGTAGCAGATGCAAATAATAATGAAATAGCAATGGTGGAATCCATTAAAAATAATGGAGATCGAGTTGTAGATACTTCTGTTCGAGATGATACTCTTACTACTACAGTTACACTAAATTGTACCTTAGCTACGGTCTCGCAGACTTTGGTTTTGGGTGCAAAGGATGGTGTTACTAGTGATTCGGTGGTTCCTGTGACTAATTTGGAATCTAATCTAGTTTCAAATCCTAAACTACCTACTGCTGGTGTTTCATCTGGGAAATATCCTAGTTTTTCCACGATTGAAGATTCTGGCCAGACTAATAAGGTGTAGCAGTGTGAAGAGAATTTGGATCAAATTTTTGAATCTGGTGGTACATGTGATCATTTCAATTTGAAGGACAATGATAAGGGAGGTTGGACTGAAGTACCAAGTAAAACGTTTTCTCTAGGTAACACCAAACTACAACAACTAGATTGCACTAACCCAACACGCAAGGAGCAAACGATAAATTGTAAAGATAAAGTATCAAGGAAGGTTGTGTGCTCTAACACCTTTGATGTCTTAAGGATCAGTTCTGATCAAGAGCTCCATGCATTGTCCACTCTAATTCCAAAAGTATCTAATCCAGAAACTACTAGAATAATCAAGGAGTCACATGCCACAATGTTGAATAAAGAAAACTCAATGGTTAAACTACTTATGGCAACAATCAACACCTCGAATCATGATGTTTCTAATTCTCCATCATTGGAGTCGTTTGGAGAGAAAATATTTGGGCAACAGTCAATCTCCAAAAGGAATGACAAGATTTTGGGGAAGGAAGCAAGTGATTCTAGACGAGCAGATTTAGTTGAGGAAGAAGAACATATTTCTGCACCTGCAAGGAGTAAGTTAAGTCCTCAAGCACCCATATTTGTGCCTTCAAGTAAAGGCACATCCATCTATGGCAATGACAATTGATAACTCCAAAAAGATCTTGATCTTTACCACCAAGGTATTAGAAAAAAGCCATGAGCCAGAAGCTGGAGTTTCAAGACTTAGTCCAACTATAACTTATGATAGTGACTTGGGCAGTGAAAATTTTGATGAGGATGATATGCTAGACATATTATTTGATAAGGTAGCCAAAGATGGAGATCTCTTGCCTATGCAACAAAGAAGTGGAAGCAACAAAAAAAAAAAAAAAAGACACATGAAAGGCAACATAGTTGGGATGGTAAGGTGACTGAGGAATTTATTCCAAGGCACCTACCAATGCGACTGGCAAAGCAAAATCATGACAGTTTCAACAACAACACGATCTAATAAATCCAAAAAGAAGTGATGAACTATCAAGTTTTGTTGGACATATTTGACGAAGAAGACAAGAGGGAAATACTTCAGGTTACTTTACACGGGCAATCCATCTCTTTTAATTCTTACATATATAAAATGAAGTTTGAGGTTGATAACTCAGCTTTATTCTTAGATTTTGTATTTTTGCATTACTTAAGCATCCTCATTTGTAGTATCATCACAGATTGTATTATAAACTCTATGATGATCATAGAATATCTAGTTTTCTTTAGCTCTTATTTTCTTCATGCTTGTTAATTTGTAGAGGTTCGTTACCTCATTAAGATCATTAGTAAGGTAAGGCCTAACCCCCCTTGCTTGTACTTTTGTCTTTGAGATCCTTTTTCTCTTTATTAATAAAACTAGCCCTAGGCACACATTCTAGTGCTAAGCATGCTAGCTATCAATTAGATTGATACATCTAAATGTTTCTCAACCTATTAGATGGAATTCACTCGATCTCATTCTCTTGAACTAAAAGAAATAACCATAAGAACTTCGATAATTGCACTAAGTTGACCGATCTTGTTACAACATTAACCATAAGACGAGGGTTAGGAACCTCGAATCCTTGTTGTTACTTCTTTTTCTCGGGTTTTAACGTATCTACTCAAGGAAATTGAACCTTAGACAAATTCTAATGTTTGTAATCATTAGAAATTAATTTAGACAAAGGATAGAACAATACACACATTTACACTATTTGAATCTACACCAATAATCATCCCAAGAATGTCAAATTCACCATGGATCACACAATCCTAGTTGTGGCGTTTAGCCACTCAAAGCATTTGAAACAAATAAAGACATTGAATTCATCAAGGAATTAAGAACGATCTTACAAAAGTGAAAGCAAGATCTCAATTTGAAATTTCAAAATCAAGTCAATTCCATCAAAAGTAACGTAAGAAAAATATGTGGAAAAAGTTAGGTGATCAAAATAAACCTAGCCATAACTATTTATAGTGTAGAAAAATTTAAAATCACATATAGACTCGGATTCCCGCTTCACATATGACACCTATCACGTTCCTAAGCCTAAGACGCAACACGGGACCTAAGATCACAAGTGACCCCAAGCTAACGCTAAGTCTGACATATCACAAGCATATTGAAATACAACTAAGTAAGTGGAAGCATAACTGTAAAGTGAATCAAACTAAAAGAACTTCAAGTGAGAATATAACTGAATATCAATGGGGAACAACCCAAAACAACTATATATGTCTGAAAGCCTCTAATAGTGATGAGCTTCTAGGACAAGGCCCCAGCTAACCCTAAAAATACTGAAAACTGATAATGAGCTAACTAAACCAAAAGCATAACGAAACGCCCTCGAACAATGAGGAATCACCACTGAAGTTGCTGAGTATGGACTAGAAGTCGAACTAAGCTTGATCTAGATGTTGAGCGCCAGAACCTACATCATACAGCGATGTACCACAAAAGTATGTGTTAGTACTTTGAATGTACTGAGCATGTAGGATATATGCTAAGCTGAACAATATAGAAACTAAATAAGGAAATAAATGTGCGGAAGCATAACTGAAAACTAAGTTGGATGCAATGACCAAGTATTAATAATAAAGATAACATGCTGAACTGAATACTGATGGAAAGATCTACCTCTTCAAATTGGTAATGACGTAAATTTAGGAGGGCATCGAATTCATGTGTTTCATCTTATTAACTTCTCTCGTCCTCTACCAATAATATTTGCACCCTTTCCGGATGTTATTTGAAAAAGGCTCATCATTTGAAAATTGAACAAACTGGGATGGGGTGGAGATATTACTGGCAGAGGATGAAGGAAATTAACATTATGAAACAGCCCAATACGATGCCCTCATACATTTACAACAATACTAAATTGGAAAGGGAGCTCTTTCCATTTGCATGTGTAGATGGGGCAAAGGTGGTTTCCATGCTTAGTGTTATTGCAAATGCATCTGAAGTGGAAAGAGTATCTACATTCAGCGGTAAGTATGACCTCAACATTCTTAGCTTTCATCCTTGTTCCCCTTCTACGTGTCAATGGCCATATCTACCGCATAATGCCGACTTTCTTTCCACTTTAGCTAAAATTGCAATAACATTAAGCATTGAAACCGCCTAGTCCAATTTGCAGACGCAATTGGAAAAAACTCCCTTTCCAATTTGGTACTGATGTAAATGCAGGAGGGCATGATATTCAGATAATTCATCCTGTTAACTTCTCTCGTCCTCTACCAATAGTATTTCCACCCTGTCCATGCCGATGTTGTTTGAAAAAGGTTCATCATCTTAAAATTAAACATGTTAAGGATAGGGTGGTGATCTATTGGTAGAGGACGAGAGAAGTTAATAGGATGAATTATCTGAATATCATGCCCTCCTACATTTACATCAGTACCAAATTGAAAAGGGTGCCCTTTCCATTTACATCTTCAGATGGGGAAGAGGTGGTTTCCTTGATTAACATATTTTCCAATGTATCTGAAGCGGAAAGAGTGTCCGCATTCAGTAGTAGATATGGCCTAACCATTCTAAACTTTCATCCTTGTTTTCCTTCTACATACTAATGGCCATATTTAGTGTAGAATGTAGACATTCTTTCCACTTTAGCTACATTGGCTGTAACGTTAGGTATGTAAACCACTTTTACTCCATTTGTAGATGCAAATAGAAAGAGCTCCCTTTTTAATTTGATACTAATGTAAATCAAGAGGGCATCATATTTGGGTATTTAATCCGGTTAAATTCACTCATCCTTTATCAATAAAATCTCCACCCTATCCATGTCGATTTTGTTTGAAATAGGCTCATCATTTGAAAATTGAACATGTTGGGGATGGGCTGGAGATATTATTTGTAGAGGACAAGAGAAGTTAACAGGATAATACATTCTAATACGATGCCCTCCTAAATTTACATCAGTATTGAATTGAAAAGGGAGCCCTTTTCCATTTGCATTTGCAGATGAGGCAAAGGTGAATTCCATGTTTAACGTTATTGCCAATGCCTCTGAACTGGAAAAGTTGTCCGTATTGAGAAGTAAATATGGCCTCAACATTCTCAACTTTCATCATTATTCCCCTTCTACATACCGATGTCCATATTACTCTAGAATGAAGATACTTTTTCCACTTTAGCTGCATTAGTAATAACACTAAGTATGGAAACCACCTTTGAGCAATTTGTAGATGCAAATGGAAAGAGCTTCCTTTTCAATTTGGCACTAATGCAAATGTAGGAAGGCATATTTTCCGGTGTTTCATCTTGTTAACTTCTCTCATCCTCTACCAATAATATCTCCACCCTGTCCATGACGATATTGTTTGAAAAAGGCTTATCATCTGGAAATTGAACATATTGGGGACGGGGGGGAGATATTATTGGCAGAGGGAAAGAAAATTTAACAGGATGAAACACCCGAATACGATGCGCTCCTACATTTACATACTTTCCAAATTGAACAGGGATCTCTTTCCATTTGCATCTACAGATGGGGCAAAGGTTGTTTTCATGCTTAATGTTATTGCCAATGTAACTGAAGTGGAAAGAGTTTCCCGTATTCACCAGTAAATATGGCTTTACCATTTTCAGCTTTCATCCTTATTCTCGTTCGACGTATTCATGGCCATATTTACTGTAGAATACACTCATTCCACTTTAGCTGAATTGGAAATAAAGTTAAGCATGAAAACCACATTTCCTAATTTGCATATGCAAATGGTAAGATATCCCTTTAATATTTTGTACTAATGTAAATGTAAGAGGGAATGTATTTCAGGTGTTTCATCCTGTTAACTTTTCTCGTCCTCAACCAATAATATCTCTACTCTGTCCATGTTCGTGTTGTTTGAAAAAGGTTCATTATATAAGAATTTAACATGATGGGGATGGGGTGGAGATGTTTTTGGTAGAGGATGAGAGAAGTTAACATAATGAAACACCCGAATACAATGTCCTCCTATATTTACATTAGTACCAAATTGAAAAAGGGAGCTATTTCCATTTGCAATTACAAATGGGGCAAAGGTGGTTTCAATGCTTAACTTTATTGCCAATGCACTTGAAGTGGAAAGAGTGTCTGCATTCAACAGTAAATATGACCGCAACATTCTCAATTTTCATCCTTTCTCCCTTTCTAGGTATCAATAACCATATTTACTATAGAACTGTTTCCACTTATCTTCATTGGCAATAACATTAAGCATGAAAACCACCTTTGCCCTATTTACAGATGCAAATGGAATGAGCTCCCTTTTCAATTTGGTACTAATGTAAATGTAGGAGTGCATCGTATTCATGTATTTCATCCTTTTAAATTCTCTCGTTCTCTACCAGTAATATCTTCAGCCCCTCCATGCTGATGTTGTTTGAAAAAAAGTTCCTCATCGTAAAATTGAATATGCTAGGGACGGGGTGGAGATATCATTGTTAGAGGGTGAGAGAAGTTAACAGGATAAAACACCTAAATACGATGCCCTCCTACATTTACCTCACTACCAAATTGAAAAAAAGGATCTCCTTCTATTTGCATCTCCAAATGGGGCAAAAGTTGTTTCCATGCTTAATATTATTGGCAATATATACAACTAAAGTTGAAAGAGTGTCTGCATTTGGCAGTAAATATGACCAACGGTACGTAGAATGGGAACAATGATAAAGGCTTAAAATGGTGAGGCTATATTTACTGTTGAATGCAGACACTCTTTCCACTTTAGATGCATTGGCAAAAACGTTAAGCATGGAAACCACCTTTGCCCCATTTGTAGATGCAAATGGAAAGAGCTCCATTTTCAATTCGATACTGATGTAAATGTACGAGGGCATCGTATTCGGATGTTTTATCCTGTTAAATTCTCTCGTCCTCTACCAATAATATCTATATCCCGTCCCTAGCATGTTCAATTTTCAGATGATGAGCCTCTTTAAAACAAGAACATCACGGATTATACCACCTCACCTTCGATCCTCATAGGATATTTATCTGAATTTCCTACAGTTTCTCATAATATGCAAAAACTTGCACCTCTTCTTAGAGTAAGGGCACCACCACTAATGGATTGGAACCTAGAACGTGCACCTATTGACCTAGTTACGGTTCTAGTTGTCAGTGGGAACATGAATGGAATAAAGTTGACTCTCTTGAAGAAAGCAATGTGCCTTGTCATAGAGAACTTAGGGCCTTTCGACCAACTTGCTATTGTTACTTTCTCATCTATAGCTCATAGAAGCTTCCTATTATGATGGACTATCGAACAAGAGCATCAAAAGCTGTATTGGCTATAAATGGTATTTCATTAAATTGTGGGATTGAAAAAGGACTCAAGATGGGGGATCGTGTTCTTGAAGAGAGGCATGAAAAGAATCTAGTTGCGAGTATCATTCTCTTGTCTGATGGGAGAGACACCTATAATGGTGATACCGTGAACCAACACAACATAAATCAAAACCTTAATTAGATCCTCAAAGCCAATATTGATCCCTTATCTGAATCGGTTGCCTTCTTCCATTCGTTCTTGCAATAGACAAAGGGAAGTGGGTATGTCAACTTTCCCTGTTCATACTTTTGAGTTTGGTTCAGACCATGATTCTTCTGCTCTTTATGCTATTTCTGATGCATCAAGTGGCACATTTTCATTTATTGAATTGTTTGTTACTGTTCAAGATGCCTTTGCAATGTGTATTGGTGGTATCCATAGTGTTGTATCCCAAGAGTTTCAACTTAGTTGCATAGCAGCATCACCTGCAGTAAAGAATGTTGCCATATCTTCGAACATATATGTAAGTGAAATTTCTGAACATCAAGAGCAATCTGTAATTACCATTGGGGACATGTATGTAGACGAGGAGAAAGAATTTCTTATATACTTGCCTATTCCATCTGTTAAACTACTCAAGTTGTGGAAACATCTCTCTTAAAAATGGTAAGTTGTTACAAAGATAATGTGTCCAATGAGATGATAACAGTAGAGGGTGAGACAACTAAGACACGCGGACTCTTTCTTCTGGTGCTGTCTCCCAACGATGTAATAGTAAGTCTGGAGGTTGATAGACAGATAAACTGGATAGAAGTAACAGAAACAATACAAGAAACATAAGAGATAGCAAAGATGGGGGATCTTAAGGGTACATGACTCATGTCTCTGATAACTAACAAAAGGTATTCTCTTTTATCTCCAGCATCTTTCCAAGCAGGTGATGGTCTTTGTAACAGGCTGGATGGGGTTGAGATATTATTGGCAGAGGATGAGGGATTTTAACATTATGAAACACCCGAATATGATGCCCTCATACATTTACATCAGTGCTAAATTGAAAAGGGAGATACTTCTATTTGCATGTGAAGATAGCAAATGTGGTTTCTATGCTTAATGTTGTTGCAAATACATCTGAAATGGAAAGAGTATTTGCATTCAACAGTAAGTATGGTCTCCCCGTTCTTAGCTTTCATCCTTGTTCCCCTTCTACGTGCTGATGGCCATATTTACCGCAGAATGTAGACACTCTTTCCACTTTAGCTAAAATTGCAATAACATTAAGCATTGAAACCACCTTAGCCCTATTTGCAGATGCAATTTGAAAAAACTCCCTTTCCAATTTGGTACTGATGTAAATGCAGGAGGGTATGGTATTCAGATATTTCATCCTGTTAACTTCTCTTGTCCTCTAACAATAATATTTCCACCCCGTCCATGCCATTGTTGTGTGAAAAAGGTTCATAATCTTAAAATTGAACATGTCGGGGATGGGGTGGTGATTTATTGGTAGAGGACGAGAGAAGTTAATAGGATGAAACACCCGAATATGATGCACACCTACATTTACATCAGTACCAAATTGAAAAGGTAGCCCTTTCCATTTGCATCTTCAGATGGGGAAGAGGTGGTTTCCTTGCTTAACATTTTTACCAATGCATCTGAAATGGAAAGAGTGTCCACATTCAGTAGTAAATATGGCATCATCATTCTAAACTTTCATCCTTGTTTTCCTTCTACGTACTGATGGCCATATTTAGTGTAAAATATAGACATTCTTTCCACTTTAGCTGCATTGGCTATAATGTTAAGTATGTAAACCACTTTTGCTCCATTTGTTGATGCAAATAGAAAGAGCTCCCTTTTCAATTTGGTACTAATGTAAATGAAGAGGACATCATATTCGGGTATTTAATCCGGTTAAATTCTCTCATCCTTTATCAATAATATCTCCACCCCGTCCATGTCGATTTTGTTTGAAATAGGCTCATCATTTGAAAATTGAACATGTTGGGGATGGGCTGGAGATATTATTTGTACAGGACAAGAGAAGTTAACAGGATGACACATTCGAATATAATCTACTCCTACATTTACATCAATTCATTTACATCAGTATTGAATTGAAAAGGGAGCCCTTTCCATTTGCATCTGCAGATAAGGCGAAGGTGAATTCCATGTTTAACGTTATTGCCAATGCCTCTGAACTGGAAAAGTTGTCTGTATTCAGAAGTAAATATGGCCTCAACATTCTTAACTTTCATCCTTATTCCCCTTCTACGTACCGATGACCATATTTACTCTAGAATGAAGACACTTTTTCCACTTTAGCTGCATTAGCAATAACATTAAGCATGGAAACCACCTTTGAGCAATTTGTAGATGCAAATGGAAAGAGCTTCCTTTTCAATTTGGCACAAATGCAAATGTAGGAATGCATATATTCCGGTGTTTCATCGTGTTAACTTCTCTCATCCTCTACCAATAATATCTCCACCCTGTCCATGCCGATGTTGTTTGAAAAAGGCTCATCATCTGAAAATTGAACATGTTGGGTACGAGGGGAGATATTAATTGCAAAGGGAATGAAGCTTTAACAGGACGAAACACCCAAATACGATGCGCTCCTACATTTACATACTTACCAAATTAAACAGGGATCTCTTTCCATTTGCATCTACAGATGGGGCAAAGGTTGTTTTCATGCTTAATGTTATTGCCAATGCATCTGAAGTGGAAAGAGTTTCCCGCATTTACCAGTAAATATGGCCTTACCATTTTCAGCTTTCAACCTTGTTCCCGTTCGACATATTCATGGCCATATTTACCGTAGAATACACACATTCTTTCCACTTTAACTAAATTGGAAATAACGTTATGCATGAAAACCACATTTCCCAATTGGCATATACAAATGGTAAGAGATCCCTTTAATATTTTGTAATAATGTAAATGCAAGAGGGAATGTATTTCAGGCGTTTCATCCTGTTAACTTTTCTCGACCTCAACCAATAATATCTCAACCCCGTCCATGTTGGTGTAGTTTGAGAAAGGTTCATAATCTAAGAATTTAACATGTTGGGGATGGGGAGGAGATGTTTTTGGTAGAGGATGAGAGAAGTTAACATGATGAAACACCCGAATACAATGTCCTCCTACATTTACATTAGTACCAAATTAAAAAAAGGATCTCTTTCCATTTGCAATTGCAAATGGGGCAAATGTGGTTTCAATGCTTAACGTTATTGCCAATGCACTTGAAGTGAAAAGAGTGTGTGCATTCAGCAGTAAATATGGCTGTACCATTCTCAGTTTTCATCCTTGTTCCCTTTCTAGGTATCGATAGCCATATTTACTATAGAACTGTTTCCATTTATCTTCATTGGCAATAACATTAAGCATGAAAACCACCTTTGCCCTATTTAGAGATGCAAATGGAATGAGCTCCCTTTTCAATTTGGTACTAATGTAAATATAGGAGTGCATCGTGTTCGGGTATTTCATCGTTTTAAATTCTCTCATCCTCTACCAATAATATCTCCACCCTGTCCATGCTGATGTTATTTGAAAAAGGTTCCTCATCTTAAAATTGAATATGCTGGGGACGGGGTGGAGATATCATTGTTAGAGGGCGAGAGAAGTTAACAAGATAAATACGATGCCCTCCTACATTTACAGTACTACCAAATTGAAAAGCGATCTCCTTCCATTTGCATCTCCAAATGGGGCAAAGGTTGTTTCCCTGCTTGACATTATTGCCAATACAACTAAAGTTGAAGAGTGTCTACATTCGGCAGTAAAAATGGACAACAATACGTAGAATGGGAACAATGATGAAGGCTTAAAATGGTGAGTCCATATTTACTATTGAATGCAGACACTCTTTCCACTTTAGATGCATTGACAAAAACATTAAGCATGGAAACCACCTTTGCCCCATCTGTAGATTCAAATGGAAAGAGCTCCCTTTTCAATTCGATACTAATGTAAATGTAGGAGGGTATCGTATTCGGGTGTTTTATCCTGTTAACTTCTCTCGTCCTCTACCAATAATATCTATACCCCGCCCCTAGCATGCTCAATTTTCAGATGATGAGCCTCTTTAAAACAAGATCGGCACTGATTATACCACCTCACCTTCTATCCTCATGGTATATTTATCTGAATTTCCTACCGTTGCTAAAAATGTGCAAAATTTGCACCTCTTCTTAGAGTAAGGGCACCACCACTAATGGATTGGAACCTAGAACGTTCACCTATTGACCTAGTTATGGTACTAGATGTCAGTGGGAACATGAATGGAACAAAGTTGACTCTCTTGAAGAAAGTAATGTGCCTTGCCATAGAGAACTTAGGACCTTTCGACCAACTTGCTATTGTTACTTTCTCATCTATAGCTCATAGAAGCTTTCTGTTATGATGGACTATTGAACAGGAACATCAAAAGTTGTATTGGCTATAAATGGTATTTCATTAAATTGTGGGATTGAAAAAGTACTCAAGATGGGGGATCGTGTTCTTGAAGAGAGGCATGAAAAGAATCTAGTTGCGAGTATCATTCTCTTGTCTGATGGGAGAGACACCTATAATGGTGATACCGTGAACCAACACAACATAAATCAAAACCTTAGATCCTCAAAGCCAATATTGATCCCTTATCTGAATCGGTTGCCTTCTTCCATTCGTTCTTGCAATAGACAAAGGGCAGTGGGTATGTCAACTTTCCCTGTTCATACTTTTGAGTTCGATTCAGACCATAATTCTTCTGCTCTTTATGCTATTGCTGATGCATCAAGAGGCACATTTTCATTTATTGAATTGTTTGTTACTGCTCAAGAAATACATGCGTCGCGGGCTACTAAAATCCAAGTATTAAAAGCATGGTGAAGTTCACAGAGCTTAACATTTGATACTCCTCGTTGAACGATTTTTGCTATCATTTTTTACTCACAAAATTTTCTTCTACTATGCTGCCTTATCGTCCTGTTTCCATTAGTCATTAGTGAATCAGGTTATTTTAGTTTGAATGGAAAATTTAGAGTTTACTTTATATCTAATAACATATTTTCTGTTTAATCTTAATTCTATCTTCTTAATACTTTAGTTCAACATTATTGAATATTTGCATATTTGTTATAGAATTTAATTCTTCTTAATTAATCTTGAATTTTAGTAATTTAAGACAAGTATTCCTTACATAATTGGTTATTTTATGTTCATTTAATATTAGCAGTTGGCTGATGACTATAAAGATAGTGAACTTTCGATTTCGAAACTAATGTGAAATAAATTTTATTATTGTTACATATTGTAAGCATTAGTATGTATATGAATTTTAGGCTCTAAACATGTACATAGATGTCTCAAATAGTTTATACTTTGTTATCGATATGTCAACTACGATGAGAGTACAAGTCTTTGGGCTTAACAATAAGTGGAAAGCTATGGTGACGTAATATCCAGTACGTCCTAGAAGAACAAAAGGCTCTTAAGGGTTTAGATGTCTATTTTTAATCATTTTTCCTTTTGTTTGTTTTACCACCGGGCATGAAACATGAACATATAGATCTAGACATGAGCGGAATGCATTATTTTAAAACATGCTCTCTGAGAAATCCATCATAAAAAGGATATAATGACACCAAGGTCAAAGCTGGAATGCATGAATAATTGTCTATCTATGAAGCCTTCTAACATGACTAAGTAATATCTATCGGGACAAGGCCTCTAGTCTACCTTTGGCTAATCAGATAACTACTAACTACAAAGATGAACTCAACATGACTAATTCCTATGAGAACAAGGACTCACTTAAGTTAAGGAAATGGAGCTAACAAATCATCTGACATTGGGTCTGAATCACCGTATCTGCACCTAAAATGAAGCAGCGCCGAATGGCGTGACTGCATTGAATATATGGTTTGTAAAATAGCTTAATTAAAATGGGAATACCACTAATAAATCTGAAAAATGAACAGGAATATGATAGCATCAAGATCATGAAATATCTAAGTACACGAATGTAAGAAACATAATGATTATCAAAATCAATTAGTGCAACTAAAGAGCTTAAAGTGAACTTCTGAAACTGAGTAACTGATGACTAAACTGAATATCTATATGCAAAGCGTTTTTAATACTCTTTCCAAATGGTGGGGAAAATCATCATTCATAAAATATAATCATAAGAATAGTCTTTCGATTTCATAAAATATCATACCTTCTAGGTTAACCCGACATAGCCACCATGAGAGCACATGGAGTCTTGCTCTTCGGCCCATCAGTTAAGCCACCACATACCTTGTCAGGAGCCATACATTTCTTTTGGATCCATAATAAGCTCTTCCAAGGGGCATATAGAGGAGTTGTCTGAATAATTAATATGATCCTTAACCTACACTGGTATACATAGTTTCGGGCATTTGTTATTTAAGCTTATGCCTACCATTACTTCAAAAATAGTCATGAAATAGCTTTAAGCTCATACATCATAATTTTGCATAACACCCATAAAAAACATGTTTAGCTTGAAAATCCATACTTCATAACGTAAATCATATACATGTCTTGTAGAGATTCTGAGAAAACATACTTCAAAGTTCATAGGATGAAATTCATTGAAAGATATTTGAAATCGATATACCATAGTTCATAATTTGAAATCATGTGAATCATATCATAATTCACATGGTTCATAGTTTTAGGCAGAAATTCATAGGATTAATGCTCTAATAAATGTCATAAAAATCATAGTTCATACTTTTGTAATCTCATGTGAAAAAGGGACAAACTCTTGAAATAAGATTTGCTAAGAGAATGACTGATATTGTAGGGTTTTAGAGGTCATAAAGAGTAGTCACGAGAAACATGAATTTTTGTACAGACATAACTTGACAGTTCATGGAGGTAATTACATGGTCTTGAAAGAATAAAAAAAAATCGGGGAAGATTTCATAAGGGCATTAAAAATTGAGGAAATATATGATAGCATGTTAAGATTTATTTTTTTGGGTGAATTTCATTGTTCTTAATTCTAGGGTTCATAATATAAGATTAATTTTTAGGGATTTATCAAGAAAACATCAAGTAACCATTAAGAAGTTATTAAGAAGCCATTAAACTTAGTTTTCAAGATAGAAACAACTATTACTTTCATAATTGTTCATAATTTCATGGAAGCAATCTTATAAAATTCATGGTGGTAAGAAATTCATTGGATTATGATACTTTTATGAATGATTCTTGGGTTTCATAAACATTCAAGAATAATTCAAGAACATACGATTTCGTTCTAACCCTAATACATTCATGAAAGATACTCTTAAAACATGAAAATGTAATTTGTGGGGAAGAACAAGATGTTCCCACACGCAGACATAGCCTTCCATGCCTAGAAGAACAAGAGTTCTTGAAGAAAAAGTTTTGTGCTTGGAACCTTATAGCTTGAACATGAGAAATCCTTCTATGGAATTCTTGGGGATGAAGGTTGGGCAATAATCTTGATTCAAAACCCTAGGATTCTTCGAGAAAATCTTGAACATGGAGGCTTTAGATCTTGGAAAATTGGGAGAACCCATTTTTGATGTTCTAGATCTTTGGGAGAAGGAGAATTAGGGATTTTGGGAGTATTTGTAGTAGGATGTTAATAGGTTATAAAGTATTTAGGGAAGTTCGTAGAGGATAGAAGGTCAATAATACCCCTTTTGGAATATAAGAAGAGCAGGCAAATCAAAGAAAATGACATTGTAATGAGTCCTGTAGGACAATTCGGCGATTTAGAGGCCCCATCACCAAAAATTTTTGAGGATCACCAAAGTGGGGCTTTGAATCATCAAAATTAACAATTTATGAAGCTTTTTGGGCCATTTGGCGATGCAGTTCGGTAATACAAAAACCTCTTCAACGATTCACCGAACTGATAGGTGTCAATCACTAAATTCAACCCAGATAAGTTTTAGTAAACTAACAGTAACTTGCTACTCTAGAATTGAATTGATGGATGGTCGGTGGCGTTGGAAAGAAGACTCAAAGCCCTTTAATAATTTGATAGGTTGTGGCTCACCTAACTTTTCATATTCTAAGATATATAGTTGTTTCAGTTTTACTCTTCATGATCTTATGAAAACTTAATTGATAGGGAAACTTTGTACTCGACAAAGTGCTAGAGGTTCCTTATAACCCTAATTTACATCTAATACACTTCCCACACTTAGAAATTGATCTTTAACACATGCACAATTGAGAATAACCTGGTATATGACTATACTCATACAAAGAATAGTTCAGATGTTAGCTTAGAGCTTTTTGGGGTGTTACATAACATACCTTATGGATAGATTCGATCTAATAGTAATTTCAAACTTCTTCCATTCATACATAAGGGGGTGCTCAAGTTCCATCAAGTTGAGGAAAATATATTCTTCATCACATTCTCTTGCATCATTTCATACAAAACAAATGGGTGATATGACTCGCATAATATGAAAGAACTTTTGTCGCTCTCCAAATCCAAGTGACCAACACTCGACACACTACCCAATCAAAGCAGACCAAACTCATATGGTGCATCCCAATCATATTGTCAAGATCTAAACTAGAATAAAATCAACAACAACCTTTTTTGTTACAATTTTTTGATTTATAGTAATAAAACTTCAAACTATTACAACTAAGAATAGAAATACGAGTGCTGAATTGAACTACTCTACTGGGATTCCATAGATGAACTTCATATCTGCAGAAGAAGATAAGAAGAAGAAGAATTTAGACTGAGGAAGAAGAAGAAAAAGAAAGAGATCTGGAAAGAGAGAAGAAACGAGAAAAATACCAATTGATTCGTTGGCTTCTTCTCTCCTGGTTGTTAGACTTATAACCACCTTGTCTGAGCTGGCAACATCGTAGCTCTTCAAGCTCATTAAATAACTTCCAATCGCAGCCGTCTATTGAATGGATTGTTATTACTCTTCCGCCCTTCATATCGAATCCTCATAACTACAGAACTTTATTTGCTCTTTATTTGAAAGCATAACATACCCGACTGCATCAAATAATTCTTGTCCTCAAGGATTAGCTATGAACTCTGGAAACTTAGCCTTGATGAAGTCAAAATCCTCCCAGGTAGCATCTTCAGGAGGTTAGTTAGATCATTGGATCAAGAGTTTAACAGCAGCTGAATTATCCCTCTGTACCAGATGTCTCTGCAAAATGGCAACAGGTTTGACAAGGAATTGGCCTTCAGTATTAGTCATGGGCAGGGTTGATTGAACCACCACTCTAGAACCAATATTTTTCTTCAGAAGTGAAACATGAAAGACATGATGCACCTTGGAAGAAGGTGGAAGAGCTATCTTGTAAGCAACTAGTCCAATCCTGCTGATCACCTAATAAGGCCCATAATATTTTGAACTCAACTTAAGGTTCTTCCTCAGAGCTAAGGAAGTTTGCAGATAGGGTTGCAACTTCAAATACACCAAATCACCAACTTGGAACTCCCTTTCAGTTCTACGATGATCAGCAAAATACTTCATCCTCTCCTGAGCCTTGTGGAGATTGTCCTTTAATAATTGTTGCATTTGTTGTCGGTGCATAATCACATCTTCAGCAGCAGGTACCACAGTGTCTAAGAGAGGCCCAAGAGACAGTTGAGGTGGAGAATAACCATACAATTCTTCAAAGGGGGTGCATTGGATATTGCTATGGAAGTTAGTGTTGTACCACCATTCAACAAAATATAACCCCCTCTTCCAATTAGTAGGTCTGGTGCTAGTCATACACCTCAAATAAGTTTCAATACACCGGTTCACCCTTTCTGTTTGGCCGTCTGTTTGCGGGTGGTAAGCAGAGCTATAGGACAATTGAACCCTCTTTAATTTGAACATAGCTTACCAAAAATTGCTAAGAAACACCTTGTCTCTATCAGTGACTATAGAAGTAGGGGTACATGTAAGGTCTGAATCCTCTTCCAAAACTTATAAGCCACAATAGTTGCAGTATAAGGATGAGATAGGGCTATGAAATGTGCTGATTTTGTGAACCTATCAACTACCACCAAAACGACATCATTCCCTTGAGACTTAGGCAACCCCTCTATAAAATCCATACTAATATGAGTCCATGCTTGGTTGGGAATAGGAAGTGGTTGAAGGAAACCAGGATAAGCTACAGCCTCATCCTTTCTCCTCTGACAGATATCACATTCTGCAACATAATTGATTATCATATGTTTCATAAGAGGCCAATAAAACACCCCGGATAACCTCTTAAGTGTTCCTAACTGACCGGAATGACCCCCTAATGGTGAGCTATGAAAAACATGCAGTAGTTGTTGTCTTAGTGTGCCAGTAGATCCCACATAGATTTTCCCAGATTGATAGTGCCATAGATTAGGACCTTGTAAGTCTACCACCAACTGAGTAATAAGATCGGAAGCAAACGGGTCACCTTCATAACTGTTGTGATGTCTTGCACCCAAGTTGGAACCGATGAGCTGATAGCTTGTAATTTAGCATGCAACGAAATTGTTTCTTCTTCTTGCACCCATTCAAATTGTCTGGAAAGAGCATCAGAAACTCTGTTCTCAGCCCCTCTCTTGAACTTAACTTCATAGTCTAAGCCTAACAACTTGGTAAGCCCCTTTTGCTGGATAGCTGAAATAACTCTCTGATCAAGCAAGTATTTCAGGCTGTGGTGATCAGTTCTTACCACAAAGTGTCTATACTGTAAGTAGTGCCTCCATTTGTCTATAGCACTAAGAAATGCCATGTACTCCTTCTCATAAATAGACCTTCCCCTATGCTTCATAGCTAATACTTTGCTGAAATAGGCCACTGGCCTCCCTTTTTGCATGAGAATCGCACCAATTCCTGAGTGTCTGGCATCTGTTTCAACTACAAATTCCTGAGAATAATCAGGTAGGGCAAGGACTGGGGTGTTAGACATAGCGTCCTTCAGAGCCAAGAAAGCAGTTTCAGCCTCATCACTCCACTTAAAATTGTCTCTTTTAAAGAGACCAGTAAGTGGTCTACATATTGTACCATAGTTGGCTACATACTTCCTGTAGTATCCCATCAGCCCTAAGAATCCCCTCAACGCTCTCAAGGAAGAGGGTCGGGGCCACTGCACCATAGCCGCTACCTTTTTAAGATCAGTAGCTACCCCATGAGCACTAATGACATGACCAAGATATTCAACTTTGGATTGTCCAAACGAGCATTTGGATCTCTTAGCAAAAAGTGAATGTGCCCTCAATGTCATAAAAACAATAGTAACATGCTTCACATGTTCCGCAATAGACTGACTATATATTAAGATATCATCAAAAAAACTAGCACAAACTTCCAGAGAAAAGGTTGAAATACCTGATTCATCAGAGCCTGGAATGTGGCTGGGGCATTAGTAAGCCCAAGTGGCATCACTCGAAACTCATAGTGCCCCATATGTGTCCTGAATGCTGTCTTAAACACATCATCAGATTTCATTCTAATCTGATGGTAACCAGCTCTTAAATCCACCTTCGAAAATATCGTTGAACCATGTAACTCATCCAATAGGTCATCTACAATGGGTATGGGATACTTGTCTTTCACTGTAGCCTCATTCAACCCTCTATAGTCTACACAGAACCTCCAAGTCCCATCCTTCTTTTCCATTAGCAATGCAGGTGACGAAAAAGGCGACTGACTGGGCTGAATAGTACCATGTGACAACATATCCTTCACTTGTTTCTCCAGCTCCTCTTTTTGAAAGTAATTGTACCTGTAAGGCCTTAAGCTAACAGGCAATGATCCCGGCTTCAACGGAATTGAGTGATCTAAACTTCTCACTGGTGGTAAACCTTTAGGTTCGGCAAAGACATCTTCAAATTGTTGCAGCACCACCTTTATTGGTTCTTTAATGGTTTCCTGTTCAGTAGTTGTGTCCATGCTGACCATGAACAAGTGCGCTATCAAAGTCTGACCCTTCCTAATCAGTTTACCCATCATACTACTGCTAATCATATGAATACTTCCCTCTTCAGGAATAACATGCAACACCACTTTATTGGTCTTTTTTCCAATAGTGACACTCCTCTTCTCATGGTCAAATTTAGTGGGGTTGTATTTTTTCATCCAGTCATTCCCTAGGACTATATCACACCCTCCCAACTTGATAATCCTTAGATCTTCTCTGAATGATTTCCCTCCGATCTTCCAGCTGAAACTCATACAAGTAGAATTACATAACAAATAGTTACCATCAGCAACACAATGACTCTCATAGAAGAGCTATAAGTTTCCACATAACCTGTTTCCATCACAGCTTGTGAATCAATAAAGCTATGAGTGCTTCCTGAATCAACCATCACAGTTAGATTCCTATTCTTAGCTATTCCCTTTACTAGAATGGTATTCACCCCATTGTGATTGCCATACAAGGCACTCAGACAAATAGCCTCTTGCATCTCCTGTTGGATTTCCCCTTCAATTATCACATCAGTTAGGGCTTATTCCTCTATTATTTCACTAATTTCAGTATGTGTTTCCCAAGCCGCTTGCCCATCTTCAGTGACTCCCTTGATGCAATTCAACTGTCTATTCTTACATTTATGCCCTGGAGTATACTTATCTCCACATCTGAAACAAAAATGGTTGTTCTTCATATATTTGTAAACTTCTGGACTCAACCGGTAAGTGGTTGGTCTAATGGAAGTCATAGCTGATGGTTTTGGGGCAAAACTACTCACATGAGCCTTGATAGGTCTAGTATCATTTTTGTCTTCTTAAGAGCTGCTTCTATGGCCTTCTCTTGCATCCTGGCTTGTTCAATTGCAAAGCTGAGGGTAGTGGGCTTAAACATCTTAATAGCATACTTGATCTCCTCTTTGAGTCCTCCCATGAAACTAGACAGGAAATGAGCTTCATTCAAGGCCGGATTTCTTATCAACATCTCTGCTTTGAGATCCTCAAACCTTCCCAAATATTCATCTACAAATCTAGTCTGATTCAACTTGTTAAAGACTTCCACAACATCCTCCATTAAAATTTCTCCAAACTTAATACATAATTCTTCTTTGAACTCTACCCAGGTCAATACCCCTACACTCAGTACCATAGAGTTATACCATATTTCAGCCATTCCATTAAGATAGAGTGTTGCTGCTTCAACCTTCAAGTTTTCAGCAGTTCTATGTAAATTAAAGTACCTTTCGCACTTTCTGAGCCATACCTTACGCTGGTGACCTTCAAAACAGGGCGATTCCCACTTAGAAGGGTGGATGAGAACTCCTTGGTGCCTCAAATTCCTATGTTCTTGTCCTGGAATGGGTAAAATGCCATCCCCTTGAGAAATGTTCAGATCAGCAGCTACTGGTCTCCTTTCCAATGCAGTTAACCTTTCCACAATTTGTTCTAAAGCTCCTCTGATTCCCACCTGTGTTTCACTAATCTCACAATTACTATTAGCTAACCTTTCCATCATTTCTTCATGTCGATTTAGTCGATCGTCCATGGATTTGAATCTAGTACCGTCCGCCATTATAGATTTTCACGCACAGGTCGCAGAACCTAGGCTCTAATACCAATTGTCAAGATCTAAACTAGAATAAAATCAACAACAACCTTTTTTGTTACAATTTTCTGATTTATAGTAATAAAACTTTAAACTATTACAACTAAGAATAGAAATACGAGTGCTGAATTGAACTACTCTACTGGGATTCCATAGATGAACTTCATATCTGTAGAAGAAGATAAGAAGAAGAAGAATTTAGACCGAGGAAGAAGAAGAAGAAGAAGAAAGAGATCTGGAAAGAGAGAAGAAATGAGAAAAATACCAATTGATTCGTTGGCTTCTTCTCTCCTGGTTGTTAGACTTATAACCACCTCGTTTGAGCTGGCAGCATCGTAGCCCTTCAATCTCATTAAACAACTTCCAATCGCAGCCGTCTATTGAATGGATTGTTATTACTCTTCCGCCCCCATATCGAATCCTCATAACTACAGAACTTTATTTGCTCTTTATTTGAAAGCATAACACATATGCATTAAAAACAAGTGTGAAATTTATACATTTTCAAATCAATCATGAATAGTTCTTAACTTTAAAACAATATTAATCAAAGGTATTTAATTAAGTAATTGAAAAAAAAAAGACATAATGAAACAAAAAACAAAAGAGAAAAAGAGAATGCAAGTGGGCTTTTAACCCATCAGTAACATAAACAAGGGAGTATACGCTAAAGAGATTTTAGGTGAAAATTTTCAGCAAGCCACTCTTGAGTCTTGAGAAAGAAAAAATGGGAGTGTCTACCTCTTTTTCCAGTGAAGGAGCACGAAGAGGTGTCAACACAAAGAAGAAGAAGAAACACTGCTACAGTAAATTCATATTGCAAGGTAGTATTTTATTTCGTTGACAAGACATACATATTACCATGAGTTGAGTTGTAACACTCCAAAAATTCCTAAGCTAAGATCCAAATCATTCTTCATTTCGTATAAGGTCATTTAAGATGATTCTTAAATTGTCTTAAGTGTTAAGGTCAATTTTTTAGTATGAGAATAATTTTGAATATGAATTAAGGTCACTAGAATCCCCTAACACAAAGTTGAGTTGAAAGCTTCCTTACCGATTATGTTTTGATATAAAATATTTCTTATCATATAATGAATTAGGTGTCACATAACCTATCAAATTAAAAGTTTATGAGTCATCTTTCCAGCGCCACCAAGTTTGCCTCATTTTGAGTTCGGAATAAAGGTTATGTCCGTTTTAGTAAAACCCTGCTGCCGAAGTTCTATACGGATGACAACTACGGATGGTGGAATGTTCCACGAACCATAGAGCCATCCGTGGAGGCTTGCTGCAATTTTTTTCAGCAACTTCTTGAACGTGTTCCAGGGTTATTTTGGTCCTTTTTCAAGCTTTTTAACCCTACTCTAAGTCGTTTTTGAGTGTTTTAAACGAGTATATCATTCAACTAACTAGCTTTCCGATCCTCTAAAAATTCATCAATCTAAACATTCAAGTATCTAAAAATTCTCTCAAAACTCACCTAAGTTTCCTCTTTTCCATCAAGAACCCTAAAACTTCCATGTCAAAAATTCAATATCTAAAGAGAAACTTTCCATCCAAGATTTTCCCAAGTTCTTCCACTCTAAGAACTTCATAAAAGAGTTTCTTCTCTCAAGATCAAGCCGCAAGATTACATGCTCAAAGATCTCCTCCAAGAAAACTAATGTTTTTCCTCAAATACAAGATAAATCAGGTCACCACGAAAGTTTCCAATCTAAAAGTTTCATAATCAGGTATATAAGGTTACTCATAGTGTTGGACTAATTCGTCCTCACGTCCTACATCTAAATTAATTCAGTAAAAGTTAAATCCATTATTCTACTCAAAGATCCATGAAATTCTAAATTCGGATTGTATTCTTATTTCGAGTTGTAATTTCTCAATTATCAGAGAATGCAACACACATATAATGAAAGGTAAGGCATTCGAATTTTGAAGCATGATTGTCTGACTAATCTGCTAGCAAGTATAATTCATGAAATACTGATAATTAACACAAGCTAGGGTTTCTGAGTTCTATACATGGGACTACACTAATTCTCCAAGAAACATGTAATTAACATTATAGAGACTATAACATCTGAATTGCAATGGATCCCTAAGATTTAGGAACCCTAGGTCTGAACAATTTATGGAGAACTGAAGAATTGACTGAATTCTAGGGACCTAATGGGTCAAAGGAACCTACTAGTGAAATCCCACATTCCTGGTGACAAAAACTACAGAGAAATCCTTTGAATTTCGAGGCTGAACTTGAAGAAGACCTTTTCTTATTCTTGGGAGAAATTGTCGTCTTTTTCTCTTCTTTTCTTTCTAAGTTAGATGGTTTTAGGAAAATGAGGGTTTTAGGTAGTTTCTGGCTAATTACTTAGGCCTAGACTAAGTAAAATGGCGTGGTTTAAGTACCAAACGATGTAGTTTAAGTACCAAACACATAGGGAAAAAAGACCGATACGACTTTGACTTAAAGCTGACGAAGTGACCTTCACAAGGGGCTTGATGGGCCGTCTAAGGCACGATGGCCCGTCTTGTGGGTCGTCATGCTGCCCTACCCAATATGGATTCAATAAAATGAGCACAACATTTTACTCCGAGCTTGGAATCAGGCAAATTTGACGTTGGAAAGAGGACTCAAAGACTTTTAATTTGATAGGTCATGGGCCACCTAATTCATTTTGTGCTAAAAAAATATGATCATTTGAAGTTAACCCAAAACTCAAAGTGTGATAAGTATCTTTCACAGATGGCTTCACGGATCTTCTAGGCGTTCGTGGTCCTTTATAGTGGCCTGGGGTGCAATCTCACCGTCGGGTGACTTGTACAAACCCCTTGACGGCCCGTCCAAGTCACCACGGGCCGTCAAAGGCACCGCTAGTGGAATCCCTCCCAGGCAGCCCCTGGAGGGTGGTTCACGATGCCCTTGACGGGCCGTGAACCCCTAGACAGACCATCTAGGATGCCATCTAGGTGACCCTGTTAGGGCAGTCCTAGATAGTCACTCACGAAGCCCTTAACGAGCTGTAGACCCCCAAATTGCCCGTCTAGGGTGTCGTGAAGGGTCCATGGTCTGTTTTGGGTTCGTGGTCTTACCTGTTTTCCTTTTTAGCCCTTTCTCAAAGTCCGAGGTGTTATAAATGTAGTTGCTCACGAGAATTGAAAATGAAAAGACTTTACTTACAACACTTAAATATCATTTTTACTACTCACTCCGTCCCATTTTATGTGGCAACATTTGATCGGGTACGGAGTTTAAGAAATAAATGAAGACTTTGAAATGTTTACCAAATTTCCCTTTAAAAAGTAGACTCACTTTTTTCTCTCCTCATAAATGTATTGGAGTACTATTTTTAAGATTAAGTGGGACCAACAAGGGTAAAAGAGAAATTGTACCTTTAAATACTTACCATATAAGAAAATGTGACATTCTTTTTGGGACTGACCAAAAAGGAAATGGTGCCACATAAAATGGGACGGAGGGAGTAATATTTTTGTCTCCTTTATTTATTTATTATTTTTCTCCTTTATTTACTTTAAATATTTACCTTCATAACTCATAAATCATATTTAATTACTTATTCAATTACTTCTCTTGGTATCCATAACTCTCATGCTTTTCATATTCTTTTTTTTAAAAAAAAAAAATAAAAAAAATAAAAAAATAAATAATAAAAAAAATAAAATATATATATATATATATGAAGAAACATAATTTTATTCATCAAGATTGCGGGTATTCTGTTGATCCCTTGATTCTTCTCTCATAAGATATTTATCCATAATTTGAGGGCCGTTTGTGGCGTATTTCTCGACCTAGGATGATTTGGACTTAATCTACATAATTTGAAGGTCGTTAGTGGCGTATTTCTCAAACTAGGATGATTTGGACTTAATCTACATAATTCGAGGGCCGTTAGTGGCGTATTTCTCAAACTAGGATGATTTGGACTTGATCTACATAATTCAAGGGCCGTTAGTAGCGTATTTTTCAAACTAAGATGATTTGGACTTGATCTACATAATTCGAGGGTCATTAGTGGCGTATTTCATATTCATTACCTCCAAATATTTAATTTTAAAATTTAAGATATTTTTTGGTATGTCTCCATCTTTATCTCTATAAATTCATCCTTTTTATTTCATGAGAGTGATGAGACCCCTATCCAAGGTTACCCATTTCATTCTATAGTTAAAGTAGTGAACACTTTTATCACTATTGTACTATTTGATTCATGTTTTAGTTTGACTCATAGAAGAAGACTCTTGAATTTTGATTGGTTTTGGGAGAGGGTTTCGACTGTTGGCAAGAACTCAAAAACTTGTTTAATGATTTTGTATATTTTTTCCATCTATATTGATATGAATAAAGTCTTAAGAAGGGGATGTGTATGTTGTATTTTTTTTTTCTTCTCTATTTATTTTTTGTGTTTTTTCTCTATTAGACTTCTTTAATTTAATTTTCTATGAATTTCAGATTGTTGTAAATTTGTATTTTTATTTGCGCTTAAGTTAGTTATTTGTGACTTTATTGGAATTTGGAAGTTTGCTAAGTACTTATCAAAGTTCCAAAATTACAGTTGGTTGCTTTAAATGAATTAATTTTAAGCATTAAAATACACCCCTCATTTGGTGTTTCTTGTCACTTTAAAAGATTTATTTGTACTGTTTTCATAAAATTTTAATCATTCAAATGGATCTGTATAAATTTACATGGATATACGTGCAACGCATGTGTGCAACGCATGGGGCCCAATTGTTGTTCTAGAAACAGAGAACTTGGAAGCGAGGTTTTCTATAATGGTGGTGTTCGGGCCAGTGTACACGCAGCTCAACTATTTTTCAAGTACCTATGACTTCACATCAATATAAGTATCAGATAACTTTTCCATCAAGTTTATGCAAATGGGAAGGAATCACCTATTCTATGGGTAGCGGATAACTCTATCCACTTAGGCATAAATAGATGCAAAGAAATCAAAGTGCTTTTGCTTTGGCTGATATTTGAACTTAAGACCTCATGGTTATCAACTCTCTTCATTGACCACTAAGCCACAACATTTTGTACAAATTACAATATAATCTTTCCTTTTCGATTAGGTACTTATATTAGAAGGCCAAGGATTAGAACTAATTTGATGCATAGATTTCATATTTCAGACAAGTCTATGAGAGAACATTGAAGGAAAATATACAGATTTTTATTGTTTGACCAATTTTCTTATACTTTGTGCCAAGCGGAACACAGGAGTACATTGCTATTGGATGTTATTTCCACAATAAGAAGCTTCTTAGAAGATACTGTTTTACCTTCATGATGCATAATTGGATAAGATTCCTCTTATTTTAAGCCATCAAAACACTAACTTCCCCATGTCTTTAACTCAGCTAGAACTTATCGTTATGCAGCAAATTAAGTGTCAACTAGTCATGTTGAACAACCAATAGTTATTCAGCTATATGACAGGAACAATTAAGCAAATGATCTTAAACTTTATCTCCTATCTGGCATCCAGTTGTGTGATGCTTAATTCATTGACAGAAGTTTCGCCGTGCTTGCTAGATGAAGTGTCTGCTTCAGTGGATTGGCTTCTTCCATTGAAAAAGCCTGGCTCTTTAGGCAAAGGTAGTGCAACATCACTACTCAACATGAGCACAACTGACGCCATACTCGGCCTATCTTGTGGACACTGCTGCACACATAATAGACCTACATGGGCTGATCTTTGAACTTCAGACTGATTGCATGACTGCCTTAGTTGTGCATCTATTACTTCCATAACCCTGCTTTCTTTGAAGAGGATCCAGACCTGAATATTTGATATTATGCAGTTAGATGCTATAAGTTTTATATTGCTGAACATATAAGATAGACAAGAAGTGCTCTTACAAGTCCTAGAAGATTATGGTTATGGTCTGGATGGAAGAACCCTCTATTTCTCTTCCTGCTTAAAATTTCTAGAACAAGAACTCCAAAGCTAAATACATCTGATTTCACTGAAAATTTTCCTTCTCCTGCATACTCTGGAGACATGTAGCCACTGTAGGATAATGTCAAATAAACAAAGTAAGTAGCTTTTTAGTATACTGCAAATAGTTCATTGGTTTGAAGATTATTACTATGTCCCAACAACTCTTTTTGTCATGGCTCCAGTCTCATTTCCTCCGAAACTTCTTGCCATGCCAAAATCAGATATCTTCGGGTTCATATCAGTGTCTAGCAAAACATTGCTAGGTTTAAGATCTCTGTGGATTATCCGCAATCTTGAGTCTTGATGTAGATAGAGAAGTCCACGAGCAACTCCATTAATAATATGGAAGCACTTAGGCCAATCAAGCAGTGACCTCCTATCTGTATCTGCAAAAATCAAGAGCTTATAATAGGATCATTTCAAATATCCAAATCAAAGAACAGATACCAAATCCGTCTGATGATTGAACTATTTCGAGAGATGATTCATGAAAATCCAAGTCCGTTAAGAGTTGAGAGAAGTGATAACCAACCAAAAAGGAACCAATCCAAGCTATTGTTAGGCATGTACTCATAAACCAACATTTTTTCTTCTGCTTGTATACAACAACCAAGAAGCTTCACAAGATTCCGATGTTGGAGTTTAGCAATGAAGATAACCTCATTCTTGAACTCATCCGTTCCCTGTGCTGAGTATCTTGAAAGTCTCTTTACTGCAATTTCTTGTCCATCTTTGAGCACACCCTAGGTTTTCAAAGACAATTTAGTTGAATGAGCTTCTCCAGAATATTTGACTGACAAATAATAAACTAGAGCTTGACATTGTTGTTTAGTTAAAATAGGAAAATGACACAGAAGTTTCTTACCAGACTTGTGTTTTCTTTTTAAAGGCCCAGAAATTGTTTTCTAGGCAATTAATATTGAGATATATATTTGTAATTACAATTATTCATCATCGCAAGCACTCTTGTCTTTGCTTGCTTACTTCTAAAGCAAGCCAGACTGAAGACAGTAGAAAGACTTTTATTGCGTTATCCAGAATGCGATGCCCAAGGCAAGAAAGTAGCAATCGGCTTTCAATCCTATGATTTGACTCAAATAGCTAATATCAGAGTAGCAGATATGGTTTTAGCTTCCATTGAGTTTCCGTGGCTGTGGATCTTATCATGGTATTAGAGCACAGTATGTTGCTCAATCTTCAGTGAATTCTTCTTCCGCAATTACAATCCCAAACTATTCAGCTATGTTCTGTTTCTCGAAGTCGCGATTCTCGTGTCTGCCATTTTTCGATTTGTCTTCTCAAATCTTCAAATATAGCCTTGATTTCACCAATTAGTTTTCTTCAATGTCTGTTATGGACAAGGACAATGATTCCGGTATCGATTCTACTAGTCCCATTTACATGCACCAATCAGATAATCCAGGTGTGATGCGAGTCTCAGTTTCTTTCAGTGGCATTGACTACAGATCCTGGAGAAGGAGAGCTGGGTGATGTCTTTCGGTTAAGAATAAATTAGGCTTTATCAATGGTGAATTTAAGCGCCCAGAGCGGACCTCTGCAAATTCCAGACAATGAGACTGATGCGACAACAGTCTGACCTCATTGATTCTGAATTCTCTTGACAAATACATTGCTGATAGTGTCAAGTATGCTAGTGATGCTGCTGAACTTTGGAAGGTACTGGAGGAACGATATGTTCAAACTAACGGTACAAAGCTGTACCTGATTCAAAAGGACATAATAAGAAGGAAAATTCAAGCCAAACAGGAGGCGAACTCAAAGCGGGTCCATCTGTCATGACTTCCAAAATGATTTGACTCAAGGTGTACTTGACAGCACTGGATATTATACCAAAATGAAGAAACTGTGGGAGGAATTATACACTCTTAACTGCTAAAAACTAGTTTGTGCATGCACCTGCGGTGCTAAGGAGACCTTACACAAGGCTGAGCAGGATAGAAGACTGATTCTGCTCCTTATGGCACAGACTTCTCTCTCAATGCAAATGCCAGGGAATAACAATTTGTTTTAAAAAAATCTTTTTTAAACAATTTTAGAACCAACTATGCTCCTAGCAGGTCTACCCTTTTGTGAGTACTGCAAACTTCCAGGACATACCAAGGACAAGTGTTACAAATTACATGCCTATCTTTCACATCCATCTAATCTAATCACTCTCAAAATTCTTATTCACAGAACTCTGACCAGAATTCCAAGTACAAGAAAACTCAAAGTTTAACAACAAAGGAAAAAAAACTGTTACAAGTGCACATGGTGCTCCGGTTGATATGGCACCTACTAAGAAGGTTGGAGATCCAAATATGAACCTTACCAAGGAGCAGTATGCACAACTGGTTATCTGCCCTCTCTTCGCCATCATCCTTCATTAATTTTTCATTCACAACAAGTGGAGTTGCAACAAGATTGAACCTTTTTAACAAATTCAAGGCATACCTCTTTTGGGACAAGAAAATGCCTTCAAAAGATTGAGAAATCTCCATTCCCAGGAGAAACTTAATTTCTCCTGGATTGGGCATCTCAAAAAAAGTTTTTAGCATTTCAATTTTTAACTTCTTGAACTGCAAGAGGATTTTCACCTGTGATCATCAAATCGTCGACATAAACTGATATCATAATCAACATCCCATCAGCTTGTCTTTTGAAGTACAGAGTAGGCTCATTTAGGCTTTTGTAGAAGCCTTGAGACAGAAAATGAATATCCAGCCTACTATACCAAGCTCTTGGAGCTTGTTTAAGACCATGGAGAGCTTTTCTAAGTTTGTACACCTTGTCTTTTTTACCTGCAACTGTAAAACCTTTAGTTTCAATATAAATGTCTTCTTCAAGCAATCCGTGGAGAAATGCAGATTTGACATCCAAATGGAAGATTTTCCACTTGTATTGTGCTGCAAGAGTGACAAGATATCTTACTGGCTCATGCTGCGCAACTGGAGAAAACGTATCTCCAAAGTCCATTCCAGGCTTCTGAGAATAGCCTTTAACTACATGTCTAGCTTTATGCTTGAAGATGGAGCCAGCTGGATTGAACTTTGTTCTATAGACCCATTTGACACCAATAACATTCTTTTGTTCTGGCCTATACACCAACTCCCAAGTATCATTTTTATTAATCATGGAAAGTTCCTCCTCCATTGCTGAAATCCAGACTTTGTGATTTGCTTTTTCTTCAAATGAGGATAGTTCAACAAGAGCAAAATCGCATTGCTCATAAACTTCAGCAAGTGATTTGGTCTTCAAAACAGGAGAGCCTGTAGTCAATTCAACTTTTGAATTGTTTTTGCTCCAGCAATAGGACTAGAGGAAGCATCACCTTTTGCGGATTTGGAGTTGCAACTGAAGTACTCCTACCTTGGCAATAATATCTCTATCCAAATCATAGTGGCTAGACTCATTCACTACAAGATTCTACTGACAAACACTTTCTTTCTACTTACATTGTACACTTTGTATCCTTTTGCAACTGTGCTATAGCATAACATAACACAAAGTTCTGCCTTGCTATCTAATATGCCTCTTTTAGCATCACACGTGCATAGAATACCGAACTAAATACCTTCAAGTGTCTTGTAGACGACTTTATACCTTTCCATGCTTCAAATGGCGTCATGCATTGGACTGCTTTAGTTGGTAATCTATTTGGCAAATAGACAGGTATTGACTGCTTTGGTAGGCATCTTCGTGTCTACCAACATTCATCTTGCCATCTCCATTATTGTTCTGTTCTACCGCTCAGAAACCCCGTTCTGTTCTGGAGTGTAGCTAATAGTGAATTATTGTTGGATGCCCAAATCTTTACAATACTTCCTGACTGATACAAAGTATGTTCAGTTCCATTATCTGATCTGATATACTTCAACCGGCAATCACTCTCCCTTTCTACCATAACCTTGAATTCTTTGAAAACGGAAAAACTTGAGATTTGCTACTAAGAAAGTAGACCCATGTCATTCGAGTTAGATCATCCACAAAGAATAAAATACTTGTTTCCACTCAAAGAAGCCGTCCTCATTGGTCCACAAAATTTGTATGAACCAACTCTAGCTTTTCCTTAGCACTCTTAAGACTTCCTTTATGAAAGGATGGTCTATGCATTTTACCAAATTGACATGATTCACAAACATCTTTGGACATGTCAATATTGGGTACATCTAGCACCATACCCTTTGATTGCATATACACTAGTGAGCTAAGGTTGAAATGACCGAACCTTTTGTGCCAAATCCAAGTATCATTTAATTCAACATTGAAAGAGCAATTATCAACAGAATAGCATGAAATCTGAAAGGAATTGTCAATCATGCTAATTTTCACTAATTCACATCCTTTAGGATCACAAGTAACACATTGTTTGTCCTTTTAATTAAGAGAATATTTTTTATGAAGCATCTGAGCAACACTCAACAGGTTTTGAGTCAAATTTGGCACATAAAGAACATCATTAATAATTTTCATACCTTCGTCAGTAGGAAATTTTTCTGACCCTCTACCGTGAGCTTGCACCAATGCACCATTTCCAAACTTCACTTTACTTCTATCAGATCTGTCCAATGTAACAAACAGATTTCATCAATCACCATGTGCCTTGTGCACGCACTACGAACATGCCAGTTACATCGATCAACATGTGATGTGTGCGAGGCAATGAAAACCTCTTCCTCTGATTTTTCAACTTGATGATCATCCGCGAAATTCACTTGTTGTGAAGACGTACAACTTTGATTTTGCTTTTTGCATGCAATGCCTCTCAATGTACCCATACTTCTTCCGGTATCTACATTGAATTGGAGTCCTCTTTGACTTCTGCCAACAATTATTCTCTAAGTGGTTTGTCTTCTTATAAATACCACAAGGTGGAAGTTTTCCTTTTCTCGATGAATCATCTTGGTTTCCACCAGATTTTACCTCTCCTGATTTATCCAACCAGACTTTTCTCCCTTCTTTTTGATGCTTGAATTTTTGCCTTGCTTGAAAGGCATCTTCTACTATCCTTTCACTTCTCATAGTTACCCGCTGCTCTTGGCCTTGCAATTCGGAGATCAGTTCAGCCATTGTAAGAGTAGTCAAGTCACAAGACTCTTCAATAGCTGTGATTTTCTATTCCAATTTGTCTGGAAGGCTGATCGAGATCTTTTCTACAACTTTCCAATCTGGAAAGTTTTCACCAAGTATTCTTATTTGGTTTACAATCTCCATCAGCTTGGAAGAATACAACTCTCTTCAAAGTTAAGACTAATAGATTTTACTCTGTTCAAACTCCTGCTTTAACTGATCCCAGGCCTCTTTGGCTGTTTTACAAGCCATAATCCTCACAAACATTGCGTCCATAAGACTTGAATGTATGCAGGTGAGACCTCTTGGAGATCTAGTCACCAACTCATTATACTTCTTAATTTTCAATGGTTGGACAACAGGTTCTCCAAGCTCAACAACTTCCGATAAGTTAAAAGCCTTTAGATAAGCCTTCATGATGTTACAAATGTGATCATTCTCTCCGGTAAAAGTTGGAGGACTCGTCGTTGGTTGATTTTCAGGTGCCACGAATTTTCCAGCAATCAAATTCAAGAAAACATAGAAAGTAGATGAGCCAAACAAACAAAATTTGATTCAGATCCCTTAGGAAACAGGATCTGGTACCATGTTAAGAAGAAAAGGAAGAACTTCAAGGCTACAAGATGTAAACAGTAGGAATTGCAACTGTAAATTGCTACGGAAATCTGAAGATGAAGATGAAGATAGGAAAGGCTGAAGTTTTCTTTTGAGTTCTATATTTCACTCTAGAAGTTTCATTACATAAGGTCTATATATAAATAAAATGTGAGAATTACAACCATATAATAAGTAAAATATTCCACACCAGACTATGCACATATGTGGCTCACTGACCACCACTCATTTTTAAATCAAAAGACTTATCTACTACAAAATATCTACAATCTAGGAGTCTCTAGAGAAATCTTATTTTCCTAACATCAAAATCATCTGTCACATGGTGGCTCACCCTCATCATCCCTATCCCTATCATCACAGCCTTTCCATAGTGAACCTTTAATTGACAATTCATCATCACCTGTCTATCGTTCACAGCCTTACACTAATGCTCCAGTTGAACATCATGACCAACTCTTAGAAGATAACTTAGGCATCACACCCTCCCTGCACATTTTCTGGACTACATTTACACCAGGCCAACCTTAAATCTCCCGATGGTAGCTCCAAATAGCCCAGTACCTCATCTCTGATTGCCTTCTTTTCAAACCACAATCATGTCTCCCTCAATTCTCTTGCTCCTGTTAATCTGCTTTTGGTTCAAACTGTTTGCACTAACAATGAGCCAACTTCCTATGAAGAGGCAGCATTGCTCCCTGCTTGACAAGCAGCAATGAAACTTGAACTTGAAGCCCTTAACGCTGATCATACTTGGGACATGGTCTCCCTGCCAGTGGAAAGGAGGCAGTGGGCTGTAAATGGGTATATAAAATCAAACATAAGGCAGATAGGTATATTGAGAGGTTTAACGACAGGCTGGTTGTCAAAGGGATTGATTACACCAAAATTCTCACTAGTTGTTCAGATGATTACTGTCAGAGCCTTAATAGTAACTATACTTAAGAAACAATGGTGTATTTCTCAACATGATGTAAATAATGGAGATTTACATGTAGAAGTCTACGTGGAAGTTCCTCCTAGTCTCACTATTACCAATCCTGACCTTGTTTGCAAGCTAAACAAGTCATCCTATGGTCTCATACAAGCAAGTAGGCAGTGGTATGGAAAACTAGCTGAGGCATTATGTTCCAGAGGTCAGTGGGTACACTCACTCTCTGAAAGATTACTCCTTGTTCTACAGAAAACACTCTTCCGCAATGTATATTGCAGTGTATGTAGATGATATTATCATCACAGGAACTAACTCAGGAGAAATTGCTTAGCTTAAGGATTAGCAATATGATAGGTTTAAGATCAAAGCTTTGGGCAGGTTACACTATATTTTGGGTTTGGAAGTTCTATTCTGAATGGATGGAGTCATTATCTCACAAAGGAAGTTTGATGGTGACTTGTTGAAGGAGTATGATTGTCTTAGTTTTAGCAGCTTCACTTCTCTTGATCTCTACCGTAAAACTAAAATATAAGGAATGTCCAGCAATATCAGATCATTCCTTTTAGAAAAAGTTAATAGGGAAGTTAAATTTCCTTACATCTAAGACAGTTCATGCAAAATCACTTCTCTTGATCTCTACCGTAAAACTAAAACACAAGCAGCTTTCATTTGCTCAGGTATCTCAAGACAGATGCTACACTTGGCATTTTCTCTCAAATGATCCTGACTGCACCATAATTGGTTACTGTGATTCAGATTGGGCCACATGCCCTGACTCTAGGAGATCTGTTAGTGGTTACCTTGTATTTCTAGGAAACAGACCTATAAGATGAAAATCTAAGAATCAAGAAACAATTTGCCTATCAGCAGCAGAAGCTGAAAACTAATCCCTCTGAAAACTGGTTGGAGAGATTACTTGGTTGTGCAGGTTGTTCAGAGAGTTAGATGTATCTTTTCCTCAGCCTGCTTCAATCTTCTGTGACAGTCACTATGCCATACATATAGCAAGAAATCCTGTTTCCCGTGAATGGACGAAACACATTGAGATTGACTGTCACTTGGCAGACATTCTCACCAAATCCTTAACTGGAGTCAAACATTCTGCTGTACTCACCAAGTTGGCTTGAGAACCTCACCTCCAACTTAAGGGGGGTATTAGGATATATATTTGTAATTACAATTATTGTTAGAGGAATTGAGATATGTATATTTGTAATTACAATTATTGTAAGCAAGCAGTAGTTAGTTTGTTAAATATTAGTTAGTTAGAATTAGCCTACCTTAGATGTTGCTTAGCTATCAATTTGAAGTCAATTAAGATAGGTTGGATATTATTTTCATGCTTTGGATATTCAGAAAATGGAACCAGTTGAGCATTCCGATCCACCAAAATATCTGTATCTCTTCTTTGGAAGTCGCCATTACAGCTAAGTCAATTGCTGAGTATCCATGGCTGCTGATCTTATCAGTTTGTTTGGATGAAACAGAAAAAAGTTTCTGTTAACATTGTTACCTTGTAAACAGGTCCAAAACCACCCTCTCCAAGCTTGTTGCTCAGAGAAAAGTTATTGGTAGCATGAGATATAGTTTCAAAATCAAACAATGGTAAATCTAGTTCTTCATCTTTGCTTTCGTTAGTGCAGAACATTTCAGAGCTTCTTGTTCCTCTTCCTGTCAAAATAAGGACTTAATTAGATGTAAAGAGAAAAATTCTGATATTTACCAAATGTGACTCCAGAAAAAAGATACCACTAATTCAAAAGCAGAAAAAACCTCTAGTTTACCTTTGCTAAAATGTTTCTGATTCTGATCCTTCTTCTTTCGCCTTACGTACAAGATTAAGCATAGTGCTAAGAGAAGACCTAATGCTGCCACTGGTAAGCTGATACTCAATATCTTTACCTTTTTTGTACTGGAGTTACCTGACGATCAAATTAAATAAAGTAATCCAGTTTCATAAGAAGGAAATCTGTTTTGTTTGTAGAGAAACCTCAACTTGCTCATTCCATGACATTTAATTTAGTCTAGAATAATACTCAAAATTTAATGTAGCATTCTTAACAACCTTACATGAAAAAGTGAAGAAGAAACAGATTTGTACCTAACTCGGAAGAGTCCAACTTTATATAGATATCTTGCCCACTAGCACCAAACTCTCTGATGTCCATCAGCTCATTAAACCAAAGCAAGCACCCTTCATTTGTCCCTGTTATGTCTGGATTTGCATAAGCCATACATGAGCAGTTTCTCGAGCACAATTTCTCGCATGCATTAAGAGTCGCTCCTTGACTGTACCAAGCAAAACGAGTGTCTGGAAACTTGATGCCTGGATATTTCAAGAATTTAACTTCCTTTTGGCAATTCAATGATGTCTTTCTAACACAACCTTTTGACCAATTTCCCCTTTCCCATTCTGTTGGATCTTCCGGTTCAAATTTATTCGGACATCTGCAGATTGGAGTGTTGCCACTGTTGCAGAAACCATATGACTGACACTGTCCATAAATGTCACAGTTATTAGCTGGTATACTATCATAGTCATCCCAATTCTGAGTTTGATTATTTTATATCGAGAGTTGTACAACCCCATTTACTTGCATCACTACCCTTGCAAGGATAGACCTGTCCGTTAACTGATACATAAAGGAAACTTTCTCTGGATCAGATACATATGTATAGATATAATCAGGACTTGGTAGCTGAGATGGCAAATTAGAAAAGCCTCGACCATTCCACGGTCCAGACCTGTAGCGTTCAATGGAACCGTTCATGACAAATGGTTGTGGGAATCCACGAAGATCAAATACCCAACTAAACTCACCCTCGGAGGGGTCATTTCTGCTCTTCCACGACCTGAGGAAACCACGAAAACCACTCTTCAGATCAATCCCAAGCTTCATTCCAGGTAGAGCCGTGTCAGTTGGATAGTCAAAACTCTGCCACAGATAATTCTCAGTTGAATCATCTCTAACAACAAGATTACCTGAATCAAGAAGTTGTGCTATTGGATTTTCCACATGTCTAGTGGAATTGGATGACCAAATGACTCTGCCAGAACCATTCACAAGAGTAAGAATTCCTTGTCTGGTTAAATTTAGCGCGCTGGATGTATCGTTGAGTGGACTGTCTCGATTAGCAACCCATACCACTGTCTGTACAGTAACTTTATTGAATAATATTCCTAAGTAACGTTTCCCTGATGTCCCAGGTGAGAAAAATTCCAACTTAAACTTGCCACCAGATGAAATAATGGCACTTCCATCTGTTAGAGGTTGATTTACAGGTATGATATCTAGAGCAGTAGTCGACAGAATCCATATGGATGACAAGAAGAAAAGTATGTTTATGGCTTCCATTGGTCTTTATTGTTATCTCAGCAGATGGAATTTGTTTTTGCTTACAGATGGAGTCATGGAGATGTTCATAATCAATTTGTTGCGTGGACTTTGACAACAAATGATAGGTTCATCATTCTTATATTAACTTAGTCGCGTGGAAATTTGCTCTGTTCACATCTCTTTTTCTTAATAACTTGTAGCTCAGAAATAAAACACCATTCTGGTGCCACATGTCATCCATCCTGTGAAATTTTCTATTGATTTGATATATATATATCTATATCTCTATCTATATCTATCTATCTTTTATACTACTTTAAAAACATGAGCTCCCAACCTTGAATGTTGAATTACTATAATACCCCCAACTAAAAATACTCAATTAATTTTATTATATTGAAAGTAGATACCTTTGTGATTTTTTTTACGGGTTGTGACTTTTTCAATGAGTTGTGACTTTTTCGAAGGGTTGTGATTTTTTCGAAGGGTTGTAACTTTTCTGATGAGTTGTGCCTTTTTCAAAGAATTGTGACTTTTCCGATAAGCAGTGACTTTTTCAAAAGGTTGTGACTTTTCAGAAAAGACACAATTAACACCTATTTCATACTACTATTTGTTAGCTATAAATAGAGGGGTTTCCTCACACTTTTAAACTACAATTTCTTTAAGTTCTCTACTCTTCTTCTTCGTAAAAAATCTCAAGTGTTATTTGCAAAAATTGATCAAGTTCGAAATTCAACGAAATTTGAGGTACCTCATAAGAAAGAGTTGGTGAAAAAACTGTAGCAAATCATTCATCAATTCACACTCGTATTTTTCTTACAATTTTCATGAGTTAACAGTGATGAAAAATTGTGGGAGAGACAATAATATTAAACATCATATATATATATATATTAATATTATTATTATTATTATTTATTATAAGTGGGAAGCTCCAACATTCAAAGTTGGATTACTATTTTGCCCCTCCACTAAATAAAAATAAAATTAATTAATTTATTAAATACTAATATTTTAATTACATAATGGTGGAATATGAAGTCCAACAACTACACTTTAATAATGAATGACTCTTCCATTCAGCGACTCTTTGAATTTTGAAACCAAAATAAATTTTATGCATAATGATTCAATGTGCTCCATTAATTTGGTAGGTGGAAAGACAGCTAAATATCACTATAAATATCAGTAAATTGTTCCCTAGATCATCATATTCTTTTCTTTTCCATCATCTATTGTTCTCTTTTCTTCTTCCTAGATAATGATATAGATACATGTCGTCAAGAAGCTAACTGAAAAAAAGAACAGATAGCTTCATTATGAAATTAAAAAGAGAAGTTTTCTTACAATATAGTTCAAGTATTAAGCTTAGAAGTATAAGATTGACATATATATTCCTTTAGATCTTTTTTATGTTAGCTTATGATTTTAAGTTTTTCTTTTCCATTTTGGAGGTAAGATATGGTTGTCCAAAACAAATTTGGTGTGCAACCCATCTTTTATGTAATTCTATATCATTTGACATTGTTATGGAATTTATTTCTTTGTTTTTTGTGTTATTATTCTTTTAAGTGCTACTTAATTGACAAAACTTCTATTAATACATGATGAGTTTGATAATACTTGAATAGTTTATTGAATAATATTCCAAAGTACCGTTTCCCTGATGTCCCAGGTGAAAAAAATTCCAACTTGAACTTGCCACCAGATGAAATAATGGTACTTCCATCTGTTAGACGTTGATTTACAGGTATGGTATCTAGAACAGTTGTCGACAGAATCCATATGGATGACAACAAGAAAAGTACGTTTATTGCTTCCATTGGTCTTTATTGTTATCATAGCAGATGGAGTTTTTTTTTTTTCAGATGAAGTCATGGAGATGTTCAGAAGCTTGATTAATCAATTTGTTGTGTGGACTTTGACAAGAAATGATAGGTTGATCATTCGTATTAACATAGTCCGCGTGGAAATTTGATATGTTCAACTCTCTTTGTCTTAATAACTTATAGCTAAGAAATCAATCAATTATTGACCGTTTTTAAAACACTCCTCTAATTGATTAATTAATTTAAAAATACTGTTCTACATGATTAAATATTTTAAAAACATCCCTCTTTGTGCTACATGTCATCCACCAAAGTATATATGTGGAATTTTCTATTGATTTGACATACACATAAATAAATAAATATAGTAAGTATTTGAAAAACATTTAATGTTAAGAATTTAACAACTATAGAAGAAAATAACTTTTTTCTTTTAAATATTAAAATTATTTTTTACTACCCCATCTCACCCTACCCAGTCCTCCAACTCCACACCTCACTAGTCACTACCCATACACCTCCAAAAATATTTATGGGGTAAGAATTTTATTTTATTTTATTTTAAAAAGTAATTTTAATTTAATTAGCTCAGGGGGAGTCGAGATAGGCAATGGTGTGGAATAAGAATATTTTTTAAAACCTTTTTCCCAAAATTGGGGGGTGAGGGGTGGGGTGGGTGGTGGGGTTGGGTACGGGTAGGGTAAGAAAAAGATTATTGTTTTTAGAAAAAGTTCTTTTGTTCTTTATTGCTAAATTTTAGCATTTAATTATTTAAATGTTTTTTTCTTTTTTATTTTACAACATATATCTATGTGTACGCATTAGTAGAAAATTCCACATATGCACGTGATATAAGAGGGTGTTTTTTAAATTATTTAATAAAGTAGAATGATGTTTTTAAGGCTATCATTAGTTGGGGGACTAAAGTAATAATTCATGTCAACTTAAGGGGTATTTTCAATATTTTTCTCTATTTTTTATGGAATAATTATTTATTTATTCATTCTAATAAAAATTACTTTAAATGGATTATTCGTATATTCATCTGTGTGTTATTTACTTATATAATAGAAGAGGGGTGTCAAATGGGTGGGTTAGATTGAAATTAGAGAAATTAAAATGGGTTGAACTAGAAATCGGGTTGAGTCATGACCCGCTCAAGTTTACTTTGGGCTCAAATGGATTAAAAATCGGGTTGGGTCATGACCCGTCCAATTTGACCCCCTTAATATAAAAATTTTTAGCATATTGCTATTTAGCTTTTATAACCACAATTTGAATTCCAACTATAATTGTTTTGAAAAAAACAAGTTCTCGATTTGAAGGGTGCACCTATCAAATATTATAGTTGTTGCATAACAAAAATTTAAAAGCTCAAAGGTAATTGACAACTAGGGGTTGTTTGGCGTGAGGGATAAAAATAAATAGTCCTTGGATAAAAATCATAGTCCAGGGATAAAATCTTGGTGTTTTGTTTGGTTGTCAAGTTTAGGATAACTTATTCCACCATATATACGATAGTGATGGGATAAGTTATAGCTCTTTTCAGTATGGAAAAGACACCAGATTCCATGGTATAGCTCACATGGTCTATGTCAGTTAATGGTAAACATCTCACATAAGATTATGAGTTTCTTTAAAGACTATGACTTCCTCAAAAATTACGATTTAAGCTTATGCTATGATTTTCAAATGTTGCATTGACCTTGTCTCATGATTTATGATATGAGCTTATCGAGATTTAATAAGTTTTACTTGGCCATGCATCATCAAGTTTTCAAGACTTAGCATGTTTCACAATTATGTTTATGCATGTTCTCCATATTCAGTACATTCAAAGTACTGACGCATATATCTTTTGTGCATATATTGTTTCATAATATAAGATTCGGTGTTCCTCCCTCATGTCGTGGCTAGTGAATTGATCATTGTTTGCTTAGTTTGTGGTGAGTTCTCGTGGTTCGAGTGCATGATCACACATTATGAGTTTCTTGTCTTTTTCAGTCTTTCAGTTTTCAGACTTATTTCGTGAGCTAGGGCTTGTCCTAGTCACGCCTCTGATATATAGGCTTGTTGTCAGACTTAGTATAATTCCGTGTTTATAGTCTTTGTACTCTGACTTTGGTATCATCTTGAGTTGAAGTATTGAGACTTATATTTTTTTATCTCTTTATATCAGTTATGTGTATCTTATTGTCATGTTTATGTCAAGTGGCTTGTTTAGGGTCTCTGGGATCATATTTGTCATGTCACGTCTAGGGGGGTAGTTTGAGTCGTGACACTTGCGTGCCTTCTCTAATGCTCATTAGGGTGGGTGCCTCAACACTCGTTGTTCACCCACTGAGTATTATGTGCTTCTTGGCAACTCCTTACTCTCTTGAAAGTCAAAGAAACAAGCAACAATGTCCAAATCATCGACTGAAGTAGAATATTGTGTCATGTCAACTACTTGCAGTGAAGTGGTTTGGTTGCGTCATTTGTTGACTGATTTTGGCATTCATTTTTATTCTCTCACACCCATGTATTGTGACAATGAAAGTGTTGTAAAGATTGCCTCCAATCCCCTTTTTCATGAACAAACCAAACAATTAAGATTGATTGTCACTTTGTTCGATTTTTTTTTGATGATGGTGATATTCTTTTTCTCATGTTTCTTTTAGAGATCAAATGATAGATTTTTTCACCAAGTCTCAAACAAAGAAAAGACATGAGGTTTTTAATTGCAAATTGTTGGTTGCCCACCATCAATTTGAAGGGATGTTAATCAATATCAATTACAATATCTACCTACCATATATAGTTGATTACATAATATTAGTATATAATCTTCTTTAATTGTATTTATCATGTATAGTACTTACCATGTATGATATTTTACCATGTATAGTTTTCTTATAACTTTTTAAGTAGATAATTTCTAAAGTAACAGAAATTTGTTGTAAATATGTGGTTGTCATGGGACCCACCCTTTTACTGTAACAACATTACTTCTCCAAGTAATATTTTCCCTATAAAAGGGTATGCAATGCAGGAAATCAAATACAAGTGAAAACAAAAAATTACTTCTTCTTTCTACTTTAGTTATTCCTTCTCTTATTCGTCTTGCAATTTAAGCTAAACTTTCTCTTTATTTTATAACACGCTCTATCAGTACGAGGCTCTAATTTTCTCCGAATAAGTTTCTATCTCAGTTTTCATCATGTCAAATCTATCAAAGGTTGAGTTTGTGGCACTTGACATTAGTGGAAAAAATTATTTATCCTGGATCCTTGATGCTGAAATTCACCTTGACGCCAAAGGTCTTAGTGATACTATTAAACAAGAAAATAAAGCATCAAGTCAAGATAAAGCGAAGGCCATGATTTTTCTCCGTCATCATCTTCATGAAGGATTAAAAACTGAATATTTAACTGTGAAAGATCCACTTGAATTATGGATTAATCTGAAGGATCGATATGACCACTTAAAACTTACGGTGTTACCAAAAGCTCGATATGAGTGGATACACCTTCGATTTCAAGATTTTAAAGTTGTAATTGAGTATAATTCTACTATTCATAAAGTAAGTTCCATATTAAAATTATATGGATATACTATCACTGATGATGACTTACTTGAGAAAACCTTTTCCATTTTTCACGCTTCAAATGTGTTGTTACAACAACAATACCATGAAAAGGGGTTTAAGAAATATTTTGAATTAATTACATGCCTGCTTGTGGCTGAGTAGAATAATACGTTATTGATGAAAAATCATGAAGTCCGTCCTACTGGTTCTGCTCCATTCCCTTAAGCGAATGTTGTAGCAACACATAATCAGTCTGAATCAAGACAAAATAATTATCGTGACCGTGGCCGTGGTCGTGGTCATGGTCGTGGACGTGGACAAGGACGTGGTAGAGGATGAATAATTATCGTCATTATGGTGGAAATAAACATGAGAATAATAAAGTTTCTCAAAATAATCCTTCTCAAAGTAGAATCAATATTTGTCACCGATGTGGTATGAAAGGTCATTGGGCACGTGTATGTCGTACGCCTGATCATTTTGTGAAACTTTATCAAGCCTCTCTCAAAAGAAATGATAATAATGTGGAGGCACACTTGACCTTTCGGAATGATGATAATGAAGCAGCTTCCTCAAATAAATATAATGATATTGAGGCAAATCTTGCTTATAAAGATGATGATTTTGAAGACCTCCTAAATATTACTCATTTGAAAGTTGAAGACTTCTATGAGAATATTGATTGAAGAACCGATCGTCTAACCGGGGATAAACTTATGAAAAAGAATAATTGTTATATTTTATTATGTTTACTGCTATGTCGTTCTTCTTAAATGTTTTTGTTAAGGCAGTATGTCTTACTAATTTCTACGTTTTTAGTGTAATTTCTTAAAAAATTGTAACATCTCGCTATTTGAAAGAACTAGGAAGAGTTAAAATTAGAAATAGTCATTTTAGGAAAGAATGGAAAATCTGGAAATTTGGTTATGTTAAGTATGGTTTTTGGTCAACTTCAAACGACCATAACTCCTAGCTCAGGATGAGTTAGGTGTGCTTCTAGATACCGTAGGCAAGATTGTTGAATTATCTTTCCAATGCCGCCAAGTTTGCGCGATTCCGAGTTCATATAAGTGAGGTATGCCCATTTGAAGTTGGGTTGTTTGGATAAGGAAAGTCCAATCCGGATTTTGAAAGGGTAGTTTGGTCTTTTCCTTGCCCAATTGTTTTATTTCGTTTTTGGTAATTAAGTTAGGGTCTAATCATAATTAGATCATTTTATGCTTTTACCAAAATTTGCTAGGGCTTGGAGAAAAGAGAAAAGAGGAGAAAGGAGAAGAAAAGTTCATAGTTCGCTGAGTTCTTGGAGATTTTCGTGTGGATTTTGCCAAGGGTTAATCCCTATGAGGTATGTGAGACTTTCATAGCGTTGGGTTCGTTCACCCACGCGCCAAACATGTTTAGCTCAGCAAAATTCGTTCAAAAAAGGTTGAAAGTTTGATGTTCTTGATATGTATTCTTGAATTTGCTTTTGTTCTTGAATTGGGCTAAGACTGAGGAATTTTAGAGATTAATACGTTGATTTTAAGAGTTGTTTCGAGTTAGATTCTTGTGTACATATGCTGGGTATCTGAATCTAAAGAGAATTTGAGAATAATAGTCGAGTTTAAGAGAATTGGGGCTGGAAAACGAAGAAGGAATGAGTCGAGTGAATCTGGGCACTGGGTCCACGTCGCGGACCTACTCCTCAGATTTGGGAAAAGTTTCTTTGCGTCGTGGAGCGGTCACGGACCGTTTTGCCTCAAAAGTTATTTTCGCAACCAAATAATTAAATACATCTCCGCGTCGCGGACCTGCTTCTAGACAGTTATTTATTGATCTTTTATCATGTTTAACTATCTAGAAACACTCTTAAACATCATGAGATCTTTCCTATCACAAATCACAATCCTTAAATCCATAATTCAATTTAAGGAAAGTTAAGAGTCTAGTCAAGAGAAGTTCTTAAAGTATTTCAAAAGTCTTTCACAAACGTTTTAACTTTGTTTTAAGACTTAAGCTTTGAGTTGAGGAAAGAGGAAAACTAAATGTAACACCTCGAAAACCAAGCCTAGAAAAAAATTGCAGAAATTACCTGAACCAGTGAACCACGATAGGGTTCACGGACCGTGATTGGGTCCACGGTCCATTGGACTTCACCAGGTCCAGACATCAGACCACGGGCACCTTCACGGGCCGCGGTCTTGACAACGGACCGTGGTGGCATTCGTGGAGCTTAACCAGTAGCTCTCTAGAACTAAGCCACCAGACCTCTGCCCAAGTGAGGACCACGAGGACCTTCATGGTTCGTGGTCCCTCACATGGGCCGTGGTAAGGCTCGTGAGACAGACCCTCAGCTCAGTAGTCACCAAGTGAAGACCACAACCCACTTCACGGTCCGTGGTCTCTTTTACGGTCCGTGAAGGTGGCCGTGGTCATCCCGTTAGCACCTTTAGTCAGGGGTCTTTCGGTCTTTTCCTATTTCGTTGGACTCCTAAACTACGTTGTTTTAACCCTAAACTACGTGGTTTTGGTCAGTTTTAGCCTAGAACATAACTAGAACTTACCTAAGTCAGATCTTTCATCAAAACTTAGAAAGTTAGAAGAGAAAGAGGAAAAAGAGGCGAGCAACCCCAGTTCAAGAACGCAACAAGGTTCTATCAGTCCCAGCCCCGAAATCAAAAGATTTCTCCGTGGAATTCGTCCCCAGGTATGGGGGATTTCACTAGTGGGTTCCTTTTGCCCATTAAGTCCCTAGATTTCAGTCAGATTCTTGATTCCCTATTATTAACTAGACCTAGGGTTTCTAGAACTTCAGCAGATTATCATGAATTAGTTATATATATGTTCTAAATAATATTATCATGTTATTACTTCATTTCTTACATGAATTCAGAACCCTAGCTTGGTAGTTCTTTAGTTCCTGAATTATACATGCTAGGTTAGATATTTTAGTATTTCAAATCTACATGCCTCAGTTTGAATGTGTCATTATCAGTATATAAATGTGCATTCTCAGTTTGCATGTCACTATTTTGAGCTATCTAGTATATTACAGAAATTCCGTCATAATGTGTTAATCATTTAATCTATTGGGAGTAGCATAATACCGAGTTGGACTAGGGTCAGTCACCCATATAGTCCCAGAACTACGAGCCACATAGGTTGTAAGTCCCCTTTGTGGGCATCATTTTAGTGATCACGCCACCATGCCTCTACACCTTTGGCTGGGTGTATTGGGTCATCTCGATGGGGCGTATACATCGGACTCCACATTTAGCTCACGTGGTTTTATTATCGGTTATTAGTAGATCCCACAATTCAGTCAGACTCCATTGCATTGACCACATTTCAGTATAATCAGTATTCAGCATCAGCATGTCTAAATTTGGTCATTGTATTCAGTTAGCTCAATATTCAGTATCTATATCATGTTCAGATTATACTCTTGCTTTATTGCTTGTTCAGTTATATGTTTATTTCAACTTTACTCTATCCTGCATTCTCAGTACCTTTCAAGTACTGACGCATACTCTGCGCTACATCTTCTTGTGATGTAGGTTCAGATTCTCAGCATCGAGATCACGCTTAGATCGATTCCCGATGTCTAGTTCAGTAGCATCAGTGGCGAGTCCTCATTCTTCGAGGACAATAGTCATGTTATCTTTCAGTTTTCATTGTTTTAGTTTCAGTTTTGCTAGACTGAGCTGGGGCATGTCCCAGCACTTCTAGTCAGTTAGAGGCTATTTTCAAACATAGTTAGATTCAGCTTAGTATTTGAGTTTGATATTTCTTTTGTATTAAGCTTTCATGGATTTTATATTCAGTTTAAGTATATGGGTATTTCCCCATCATTTCAGATTTATTTATGATTAGCTTCCGCAATAGTTCTATTTCTCAGTTTATCTTTAGTATGCTCATGATTATGCCATCAGGGTTAGCTTAGGGTCACTTATGATCCTAGGTCCCGTGTCCACGTCTCGGGGGGTGTGACAAACTTGGTATCAGAGCACTAGGTTTAAGAGTCCTGGGATGTCTGAAAAGCCGCACTAAGTAGAGTCATTTTCATGGGTGTGAAGTGCACCACATCTAATGAGTTGGAGGCTACAAAGTGTTTTAGGAAAAATCTTCATTTCCTTGTTACTCTTATCGTGCGTAAGGTATGATCTAATTCTATTTTAACTCGACGTTCTATGTTTCAGTGATCATGGCTCCTCGTAGAGCTAACGCCAGGAATGTGAATGCCAGGAACGCAAATGCATCTCCTCCAGTCCCAGATCAAGAAGTTTCAAATGCAGAATTCTGGAACGCCCTCCAGTCCCAGATCAAGAAGTTTCGAATGCAGAATTCTGGAACGCCATTCAGATGTTGGTTCAGAGTATGGCCAATCAGAATAATCAGCTGGCTCCAGTTCCGGCAACTACTAATGTTGGGTCGGCTTCATCCAGAGTGTGAGATTTTATTAGGATGAATCCGCCATAGTTCTTAGGATCGCAGATTGGTGAGGATCCCCAAAACTTCATTGATGAGGTCAAGAAGATCTTCGAAGTAATACAGGTAACTGGGAATGATCGGGTTGAGTTAGCATCTTACCAACTTAAGGATGTGGCTCATATCAGGTATACTCAGTGGAAAGAAAACAGGGGTACAGATGCAACTCCTATCACTTGGGATTACTTTAGTGAGACCTTCCTGGATAGGCTTTTCCCAAGAGAGCTAAGGGAGCCGAAAGCTCAGGAATTTATGAACTTAAGACAAGGTAGCATGACAGTCCAAGAGTATAGGCTCAAGTTTACCCAACTCTCCAGGTATGCTCTTTATATGGTTGCTGATTCTAGGGCTCAGATGAATAAGTTTATATGTGAGTGTCAGACTTGGTGAAGACAGAGTGTAGAAATGCTATATTGCTGGAAAATATGAGCATCTCTAGGCTCATGACTCATGATCAGTAGGTTGAGGGTGATAGGCTTAAAGAACTGGCTAAGGAGAACAAGAAGGCTAGGACTGGGAACTATGACTATTCTCAACAGAAATCGGGTGGTGGAAATCGCTCGTAGGGTCAATAGAAATTTTTAGCTCCAACACTTTCATCAGCTAGTGTTCCATCTTCCAAATTCAGACAAGATCAAAACAGTAGGACATCAGGCTCTAAGTCTCAGGGAAGTGTTTCAGGTACTAAAACCTACCCAACTTGCCCTAAGTGTGGTAAGAATCATCCGGGCGAGTGCCTTGCAGGAAAGGAATGATGTTTTGGATGTGGTTAGTCTGGTCACAGATTGAAGGATTGTCCTTCTAAACAGGGTCAATGAGGAAATGTTAGAGCTCAGTCCACAACTTCAGCAGCACCAGCATGTCGCCCGACTCAGCAAGGTAACTCATCTGGTACAGGTGGTGGACAGCGCCAAAACAGGTTGTATGCTCTCCAGGCTCGCCAGGATCAGGAAGATTCTCCTAATATACTCACTGGTACGTTACGAGTCTTTGATCTCGATATACATCCTTTGTTAGATCGAGGGGCTACTCTTTCTTTGTTACTCCTTATATAGCAGTTAAGTTTGATGTTAGTCCAGAAACTTTCTCAGAACCTTTCTCAGTCTCTACTCCAGTCGGTGACCCAGTTATAGCCAGACGGGTATACAGAAATTTCCCTATCACAGTCTCCCAGAAAGTCACCTCAGCAGATCTTGTAGAGTTAGAAATGGTAGACTTCGATGTCATTCTAAGCATGGATTGGTTACATTCATGTTATGCCTCAGTCGATTGTAGAACTAGGATCGTTCGTTTTCAGTTTCCAGACGAACCAATCTTAAAATGGAAGGGTAGTAGCTTAGTGCCCATGGGTCGATTCATTTCTTACCTTAAGGCCAGAAAGATGATCTCTAAGGGTTATCTCTATCATCTAGTTCAAATTAAGGATTCAAGCTCCGAAACCCCAACTCTTGAGTCAATTCATGTGGTTAATGAGTTTCCAGAAGTGTTTCCAGAAGATCTTCCCGGAGTTCCTCCCAAAAGAGAAATCGACTTTGGAATTGATCTCCTTCCAGATACCCAGCCTATATATATCCCTTCTTACAGAATGACTCCAACTGAGCTTAAGGAATTGAAAGAGCAGTTGAAAGACCTTCTAGATAAGGGTTTCATCAGACTTAGTAATTCGCCATGGGGTGAACCAGTGTTGTTCGTGAAGAAGAAAGATAGTTCTCTCAGGATGTGCATTGACTATAAGCATTTGAACAAGGTCACAATCAAGAATAAGTATCCCATCCCCAGGATTGATGACTTGTTTGACCAACTTCAGGGCACTAGTCATTTCTCAAAGATAGACCTCCGATCGAGTTATCGTCAACTCAAGGTCAGAGATAGTGACATTTCGAAGATAGCCTTCAGAACTCGGTATGGTCATTATGAATTTGTAGTTATGTCATTTGGACTAACCAAAGCTCCTGCAGCTTTCATGGATTTGATGAACAAAGTGTTCAAGAAGTACTTGGACTTGTTCGTTATCGTCTTCATTGACGATATCCTCATTTACTCTCGGAATGAGGAAGAACATGCGAGTCATTTGAGAATTGTTCTGCAAACTCTCAAAGATTGCCAATTATTCGCCAAATTTAACAAGTGCGAGTTTTGGTTACAATCAGTGGCTTTCCTTGGGCATATAGTATCCAGCGAAGGGAACCGAGTGGATTCCCAGAAGTATTATGTTCCTTCAGTCTGTACTTGCATTTTTAGTGTATTTGCATGTTCTTGGAACTCAGTTCAGTTAGAAATCAGCTTCCAGTATTTAGTGGTAGGCTTGTAGCTCATCCCCTCCATTTCAGCTAGTTTAGTCTTCATTCGAGGACGAATGATCCCAAAGGGGAGATATTGTAACACCTCGAAAACCAAGCCCAGAAACAAATTGCAAAAATTACCTGAACCAGTGAACCACGGCAGGGTTCACGGATTGTGATTGGGTCCATGGTCCGTTGACCTGCCCGTGATCCTGACTTAGACTTTACCAGGTTCAGACATCAGACCACGAGCACATTCACGGGCCGTGGTCTTGACAATGGATCGTGGTGCCGTCCGTGGAGATTAACCAGTAGCTCCCTAGAACTGAACCACCAGACCTCAGCCCAAGTGAACACCACGAGAACCTTCATGGTCTGTGGTCCCTCACACAGGCTGTGGTAAGGCTCGTGAGGTAGACCCTCAGCTCAGTAGTCACCAAGTGAAGACTACGACCCACTTCATGGTTCGTGGTATCTTTCACGGTCCGTGAAAGTGGCCGTGGTCAGCCCGTCAGCAGGTTTAGTCAGGGGTTTTTTAGTCTTTTCCTATTTCGTTGGACCCCTAAACTACGTCGTTTTAACCCTAAACTACGTGGTTTTGGTAAGTTTTAGCCTAGAACATAACTAGAACTTACCTAAGTCAGATCTTTCATCAAAACTTGGAAAATTAGAAGAGAAAGAGGAGAAAGAGGCGAGTAACCCTAGTTCAAGAATGCAACAAGGTTCCATTAGTCCCAGCCCCAAAATCGAAAGATTTCTCCGTGGAATTTGTCACCAGGTATGAGGGATTTCACTAATGGGTTCCTTTTTCCCATTAGGTCCCTAGATTTCAGTCAAATTCTTGATTCCTTATTATTAACTAGACCTAGGGTTTCTAGGATTTCAGTAGATTATCATGAATTAGTTATCTATATGTTCTAAATAAGATTATCATGTTATTACTTTGCTTCTTGCATGAATTTCAGAACCCTAGCTTGGTAGTTCTTTAGTTCCTGAATTATACATGCTAGGTAAGATATTTCAGTTTCAAATGTACATGCCTCAGTTTGAATGTGTCATTTTAGTATATAAATGGGTCCCGAAAGAAGGTTGGCTATATCTGTTGGGTATGAATCTCCTTCTATTAAAAAATATTTGGAACCTATGACTGGAAATTTATTTACGGTAAAATTTGTTGATTGTCATTTCGATAAATCAGTATACACAGCATTAGGGGGAGAAAATAAACAGCTGAAAAAGGAAATAGATTGGAATGCATTATCACTATCTCATTTAGATCCTCGTATAAATAAATGTGAACAAGAGGTTCAAAAGATAATCCATTTACAAAATATTGCAAATCAACTGCCAGATGCATTCACTGACCCATCAAGAGTTACTAAGTCTCATATTCCAACTGCTAATGCTCCAATTCAAGTTGACGTCCCGATAGGACAATTAATTAATATTGTAACACCCTGCTATTTGAAAGAACTAGAATTAGAAAGAAGTCATTTTTGGAAATAATCAAATTTGGAAATTTTGACAAGTTAAGATAAGTATAAGTTTTGGGTCAAATTCAAACGACCATAACTCCTAGCACAGAATGAGTTAGGTGGACTACAAGATACTATACAAAAGTTCTTTGAATTATCTTTCCAACACCACTGAGTTTGCTTATTTTCGAGTTATTATGAGGGAGATATTCCCATTTGAAGTCGTGTTGTCCGGATAAGGAAAGTCAACCGGATTTTAAAGGGGTATTTTGGTCTTTTCATTACCCAATTAGTTTATTCCGTTTTTAGGAATTTATTTGGGGTCTAAACTGAGTTAGTTCAGTTTACGCAATTAAGAATTATGATAGGGCTTTGAGAGAAGAAAAAATAGGAGAAAAGTGAAGGCGTTCTTGGAGATTTCTTGCGGAATCGAAGTCGCTTCGCCAAGGGTTGATCCCTAAAGAGGTATGTAAGACTTTTATAGCATTGGGTTCGTCCACCCACGTGCCAATCATGTTTATTTTAGTTAACTTCGTTTTAGAAAGTTGAAAGTTAATGATTTTGAATTGTGTTCTTAAATATTGGCTTTCGTTCTTGAGTTAAGTTGGGATTACTGAGTGCTTGAGGAAATCGAGTCGATTTTAGAGTTGTTTATGAATAGGTTCTTGTGTTTATGTACTGGGTATCTGAATCTAAAGAGGAATTGAGAAAAAGAATCAAATTTAGGCGAATTGGGGTTAGAAAATGAAGAAGGAAAAAGTCGGGTAAATCTGGGTACCAGGTCCGCATCACGGACCTGTTCCTCAGGATTGGAACTTTTCTCTCCGCGTTGAGGAGAGGTCGCAAACCTTTCTGGCTCAAAAATTATTTCGCGACCAAATATTAAAATGCATCTCCGCGTCACGGACTTGCTTCCAGACAGTGGTTTCTTGATCGTTTCTCATGTTTAACTATCTAAAAACACTCCTAAACATCATGAGATCTTTCCTATCACAAAACACAACCTTGAATTCATAAATCAAAATTCGAGGTAGAGTTGAGAGTCAAGTCTTGAGGGTTCTTCGAGTCATTTTAAGAAGTCTTTTACAAATCTTTCAAACTTGTTTTAAGACTTAAGCATTGAGATTGAGAAAGAGTAGAGCTGAGTTCAGTTTATTTAAAATGTTATATAGGGACTATGTATTCCCAAAGAGTAAATGTTTTCACATTTAAGATGACAGGAAACACCGATTTCCAAATGAGTTTTCATGAGTAGTTTTGAGTTCCATCTCTTTTAAGAGATAAGTTTTGAGTAATAATCTCAAACCACAGAGAAAGAGTTATGTTTTCAAACATATGAGCTGAGTATTTTGGGAGTAGTATTGAGCACCGATATGGGGACGAGTTCATAATAACTCAAGTCTCCATAAACTATGTGGCCAATGTGGGTAGAAAGCGTCATACTTTTGTAGATGATTCCTTAATGATTTTCAGCATACACTAGTGGATCCACTTAGTTGAGGCGTTCTATATACCGGCAAGTTATAGGACAGTTCTGGATGCGTGGGCGAGATGTTGTATCATCACATAGCTCATAGTGATGGTTATCGGTTAGAGAAACTCCCACATAATTATATTACTTTATTATATACATAAATTGAGTTGTTATTGTATTTATCCAATGCATTGAGTTGTTACTTACTGTTTAAATGCTTTATATAAACTGCATCTTTACTGTTGTTTATTTCTGCATTGAGTTGAGTATTCATGAGTTAAGTAAAGCTTAGGTAAGTGTTTCTTTCAGAATTCAGTTCAAGCTTATGTCCTATTTAGTTTTCCCTTAGAAATGCTCGTACATTCAATGTACTGATGTCATTTGGCATGCATCATTTTATGATGTAGATACAGGTAACCAGGATCAATATTTAGTGTTTCGTTGATCCAATTGAGCACTCAGAGTCAGTTGGTGAGCCTTCTTGCTTTCTGGAGAATCCCTTTTTATATTGTTTTAGTATTTCAGTTGTTAGATTGATCGGGGGTCTTGTCCTGACATCCCTCATGGTTTTAGAGGCCTCATAGACGGATAGTTATAGTTCATTAGTCTTTCCATTTTTAGTTGTTTATGTTAAGACTTGAGTAGCCATTTTGGCTAGTCGAATGTTTCTTTTAAGACATTCTAAGTTATTGCATGAGTTTATCTTTTGAGACTGTTTCTTGTTATTTAAGTCTTCCGCTAAGAGTTAAGACAGTCCAAGGGTTTGCTTGGGGCCAACAATGGTTCTCGAATGCCAGCTTCGCCCAGGGTGTACGCTTGGTGCGTGACAAATACAAATGTGTCTAAACCACGCTTAAAACGTGGTAGACCAATCGGTTCCAAAGATGAAAACCCTCGAAAAAGAAAAGGAGCTAACGATTAAGATGGTCATAATATGAAAGAACCTGCTCAAGAAGAGCAAGGAGACATAATAATTGATGAAACCTTGGAAGAGGTTCAGGCGCCTGAAAATAATGAAGAAATCTCAATAAATTATGTCTCATCAAGAAAAATATGGAACCGAAATGATATAATTGTTGACAATATTTTTGCTTATAATGTTGCTATAGAAATAATGCAACAAAATGAGGATCTTGAACCAAAATATGTTGAGGAATGTAGACAGAGAAATGATTTGCCAAAATGGAAAGATGCAATTCAAATTGAATTAGCTTCGCTTGAAAAACGCAAAGTTTTCGGACCGATAGTCCGAACACCTTAAGGTATAAATCCAGTGGGGGTACAAATGGGTCTTTGTGTGAAAACGAAATGAGAAAAATGAAGTCGTAAGATATAAAGCACGACTTGTGGCACAAGGATTTTCCCAAAGACCTGGTATTGATTATATGGAGACATATTCTCCTGTGGTGGATGCAATCACTTTTATGTATCTTATAAATTTGGCAGTTCGTGAAAAACTTGACATGCATCTGATGGATGTCGTTACAGCCTATTTATATGGCTCACTGGACAACGACATTTTTATGAAAATTCCTAATGGATTAAAAATGACTGAAATATAAAATTATTCCGGCAAAGTTGCTCAATAAAACTTCAAAAATCTTATACAGATTGAAACAATCAGGACACATGTGGTATAATCGCCTTAGCAAATATCTATTAAAAGAAGGGTATACGAATGACCTTATTTGTCCCTGTGTATTTAAATGCCTGGATCTGAATTTGTCATTATAGTTGTATATGTTAATGACTTGAATATCATTGGAACTCGCAAAGAGCTTTCAAAGGCAGTAGAATGTTTGAAAAGAGAATTTGAAATGAAAAACCTTGGAAAGACAAAATTTTGTCTTGGTCTACAAATTGAACATTTTACAAATGGAGTATTTATTCATCAATCAACATATACTAAGAATATTTTAAAGAGAATTTACATGGATAAAACATATCCATTAAGTACACCAATGATTGTGAGATCACTTGATATTAATAAAGATCCATTTCGACCTCATGAAAATGTCAAAGAACTTGTTGGTTCTGAAATACCATATCTTAGTGCAATTGGTACATTGATGTACCTTGCTAGTAATGCTCGACCAGATATATCTTTTTCTGTAAATTTATTAGCAAGATTTAGTTCTTCCCCAACACGAAGACACTGGAATGGTATTAAACATATATTTAGATACCTTCAAGGGACCATCGATATAGGACTATTTTATTCAAAAGAATCCCATTCACAATTAATTGGCAATGCACATGCAGGATATTTGTCTACCCACATAAAGGTCGATCTCAGACAGGTTATTTATTTACATGTGGAGGTACAACTATATCATAGTGCTCAACAAAACAAACTATGGTTGCTACTTCTTCAAATCATGCAGAAATAATAGCCATCCATGAAGTAAGTCGAGAATGCGTGTGGTTGAGATCAGTAACTCAACACATCTAGGAAGTGTGTGGTCTTCCCTTAAAAGAAGACATCCCAACAACATTATATGAAGACAATGTTGCGTGTATAGCTCAACTAAGAGGAGGATACATCAAAGGAGATAGAACAAAACATATTTCACCAAAATTCTTTTTTACTCATGATCTACAAAAGAAGGGTGAAATAGATGTTCAACAAGTTCATTCCAGTGATAATTTAGCAGATATATTCACCAAGGCATTACCAACGTCAACCTTTCAGAAGCTGAGATATAAGATTGGAATGTGTTATCTTCGAGATATTAAGTGATGTCATCATTAGGGGGAGTAAATGCGCGTTGCACTCTTTTTCCCTTAACCAAGGTTTTATCCCACTGGGTTTTCCTAATAAGGTTTTTAATGAGGCAGCAACAATGCATATTATAAATAATTATATATATTTTCTTTTGTTTACATGAACATCCAAGGGGGAGTGTTGTAAATATGTGGATGTCATGGGACCCACCCTTTTACTGTAGCAACATTACTTCTCCAAGTAATATTTTCCCTATAAAAGGGTATGCAATGCAGGAAATCAAATACAAGTGAAAACCAAAATTTACTTCTTCTTTCTACTTTACTTATTCCTTCTCTTTTTCCTCTTGCAATTTAAGTTAAACTTTCTCTTTATTTTATAACAAAATTAAGATTTCTCCCTTGTTCATAGTATTTATAATGCGTTTGAACATCTAAATATACATTTATAGTGAGCTTTAGTTCAAGATGTCCTCCTTGAATGGCTAGTCCTTTAGTATGAAAATCCGTGAAGGACAATTATAAATAAATAACATATTTTTTGTTGATATAAGTAATATTATTGAAATTCTATGCTTTTTTTCCAAAATTGTCATAATTATTAAATTATTTCTTTAGATTCGCTTGTCAATAAAAAAAAGTTGGATAATCCGAATTGAAGCTCGAAATAACCGAAGTTGAGAAATAGTGGGACACCCATACGCTCAAAATAGTGTGTTAGCCTAGCCTCCGAGTACCACATACTACAAAGTACTTGTTATTTGTTAAGTACTCCCTCTGTCCAACAGTAGTTGTCCACATTGACTTGGCACACCTCTTAAGAAATAATAAACAATAGGAATCATATTCCTTTGACTTTATCAAATTTAATGGCAAGGGTAAAATAGACACAAAAGGTAAATTATCTCCTGATTTTCTAAATTGGGCAAGTATTGTTGGACATCTATTTTTAGTATAGTGGACAACTATTATTGGACGGAGGAAATATCATATCTATATTACCTTAAAAGCATGAACTCATAACTTGAATGTTAAATTACTATAATTTCCCTAACTAAGGTTTGTGACTTTTTCGATGAGTTGTGACTTTTCCGATAAGTTGTGACTTTTCTCAAAGGGTTGTGATTTTTCGATGAGTTGTGACTTTCCAAAGAGTTGTGACTTTTTCAATAAGTTGTGACTTTTCGAAAGGGTTGTGACTTCTCGGAAAGGTCATGACTTTTCAAATAAGACACAAAAAACACTTGTTCATACAATCCTTTGTTGACTATAAATAGAGGGGTTTCCTCTCATTTTCAACCACAATTTTTTTAATCTTCTACTCTTCTTCTTCTTGCATTTTTAGAAATTTCGTGTGATTTATTATTGTTAAGTGAGTTCGAAGTTTAGCAGAATATTAGGTACCACTATTCTGATGAAGATAATTGTTCTATCCTAAGAGAGTATATTCCTTAACCCTGAGTACTTGATGAAATAATTTTGATGAATTAATAATTATTTTTTGCTTAGTATATATATTAGTATGTAATGTTCCAATATATGAAGTTAACATGATGTAGTATAAATTCATTTGTTTTTGTTAACAATTTCTCTTGTGATGTAAATATATGCTTCTGAATATGTTTGTCAAAAATTATTAAGAGAATTGTCACAATTTGTTTATTTTGATGCTCAAGACAAAAGAATGACTTTATTTATCAATGTTACTTATGTGATTTAGATTGTCAGAAAGTTTACTTCAAAATAGTTATTACTATATAAACATTTCCCTTTTGTTTTATTGATTTACTATTTCTTAATATTTAAGTATTTTCGACGAAGAAAAGTTTATATGACTTGTTATAACGCCAGTTGAAGTTTGTATTAGTTTAATTTTTATTGTAGTCTAAATTCATTTATTTTTGTTAACAATTTCTCTTGTGATGTAGATATATGCTTCTGAATATCTTTTTCCAAAATTATTAAACTTCGCTAGAGCTAGAGAATTGTCACAATTTATTTTTTTGATGCTCAAGACAAAAGAGTGACTTTATTTATCAATGCTACTAATGTGATATTGATTGTCAGGAAATTTGCTTCAAAATAGTTATAAACATTGCCCTTTTGTTTTACTTATTTACTATTTCTTAATATTTCAGTATTTTCGACGAAGTTGGTTCATATGACTTGTAATAACGCCAGAGGAAGTTTGTATTAGTTTAATTTTTATTGTAGTCTAAATTCATTTGTTTTTGTTATCAATTTCTCTTGTGGTGTAATATATGTTTCTGAATATATTTTTTCAAAATTATTTAACTTCTCAAGACTTAGAGAATTATCACGATTTGTTTTTTTGATGCTCAAGACAAAAGAATAACTTTATTTATCAATGTTACTTATGTGATTTAGATTGTCAGGAAGTTTGATTAAAAATAGTTATTACTACGTAAATATTGCTCTTTAGTTTTACTAATTTACTCTTTCTTAATATTTCAGTATTTTCGACGAAGAAAAGTTCATATTTCAGTACTTATATATGTCACAAATGTATTATCAAGTTAACAAGATCTTCTATCTTCAAAATATATTATTTTAATTTTTTCTGAGTTCTTTTTTTTTTTTAATAAAACTCACAAAAAATGTGAAAATATGTGAATATATATGAATCATTTAAAAGTTATATGACATCTCCATTTGTTCATATGACATCTAAACAAATTAAGTGGAATATACGTGCAAAGCACATCTGGTTAGATGAAAAAGAAAAACATACTAACAAATATCGTTTGTAAGGTAATATTAGTGAGATATGACTAATTACATGATTGAACCTCATCAATTTGAAATAAATTTGTACATTATTGCATTTAAATAATAAAAAATTTCATTGACCATCTTCATAGGTTCGTGTGAATAAGAGATATATATGACGATCCACATTGAACATTCACAAAAGAATCTGCAATATTATTTTGTGTGAAGCTTATTATTCAAATCTTCGCTTAAATTTTTTGAATTGATAATCATGTGCAACGCACATGTCAAAAATCTAGTATTACTAAAAGTGGGAAGCTCCTAACCTCAAAGTTGGATTACCATTTTGCCCTTCCACTTATCCTAACCTCAAAGTTTGATTACCATTTTGCCCTTCCACTTAATTAAAATGATTAAATGTCTAATTAAATAATAATAGTTTAATTACATAATAACATATTTTGAATTCCAAGAGTTGTACTTTAATTCTTTAGTTATGACATTACAAATTTTTTTTGTTTTCTACTTCTTTTTAGCATCCATTTGTTAAAAAACTGTCCATATACTTTTACCTTCAATAAAACCAATAGATTTAGCCTTTGGTCCATTAACAATTTATTATAATGCTTTGTTCTTAAAATGCTCAAAATTTGGTGTATGCACAACACTTTCTGGATAAAGGTATATTCTTTTTATATTAATTTCTTCAATTAACTTTCCTTTAAGTTGTGTAGATCTGTGTTTTGCTTTTAATATCTTTTGTTCTCTTTTGCTCTTTGTTGTTCATTGCTTGCATCTTCAATCTTCAGATTTTGTTTTATATTAATTACGTGACTTATTTTGCTTGGTCTTCTTTTGAAATTCTTGCATCTGCTCAATTTTTTCCTTTTTTATTTTTTTTATTCTAAGAAATTTATACTAATTAACATAGAATACACGTGAAACACACGTGTTCGAGAACTAGTTTACTATAATGATAATGATTTTATTCCAAGAAACCAGTCTTTGTTAAAATGGCATTCCACAATTTTCTAACACCTCGACACATAGAAAAATGAACAATTTGACTCCAAGCAACCCTTCTAGCAATATACATTCTTTTTTTTTTACAACAGCAATATACATTCATGAGGTGGTACAATTTCATAACCATATTCATCTTCTTATACAATATAATCAACATTTCCATAATAATCATTCTTCAATAATCTTTATGCCTACTATGGCATATACAAATTAAAATTGGAACCATTAGATTCTTAACTATTCAATATTTGAAATTCACTAGCTCGACTAGGGATATCCTATTGTTTTACTAATAAGAAAACTATAAAAGGACAGAGTGGAGCACAAAACATTCTCCTCTTCGCACAGAGTTCAGTGAAAAGATGCAACCCAATGAGGTGTGATATACGCAATCTACCTTGATGGAAGACTCAACAGCTAATTCCACGACTCGGGCCTGTAACCTATAAATCACATTGTAGTTAATTAATTTTTTCCAAAAACCTAGTCTTGGTTAAAATAGCATTCCTCATTCTACTAAGATCTCTTCCCTTAAGTGTCCTCCCAACACCTTCACACATAGAAGGAGGATCAATTTGACTCCTAGCAACCCTCTTAGCCAAATATTCATGTGGTGGCAACATTCCAATATCATCACAATCTTCATCTTCTTCAACACTTCCACAATAACTACCATTCTTCATGAATGTACTTGATGATTTCTTCTTGTAAATATTGGACCTATCAGGAATGTTAATAGGAGCTGATGATTGTTTTGGCACATGAGTAGACTCTCTGTTGCTAATTGTAGCAATTTTAGCTCTTGGGATCAACTTTGAAGTAATCGATAATTTCTTCTTCACAACATGTTGACTCCATACATCTTCTTCTTGAAAATCTCCATTAAATGCCATTGATTTTCCTTTGCTACAAAATAAAACTCTATCATGAATCATGATGTTGCCAATAGGAGGGGGGGAATTATTATTTTTTTGAAAAAGAAAAAGACGAGAAAACACTATTATCATGAGTTAATTCTCACAAAATTTCAAGAATGAGTATGAAAAAAATTGGTTTCTTGAATGAGTCTTTAAGTTCTATGTATTGTTGGTGTAAAAATATTTATACAATCAGGCTATGTTTTTCGAATCCTTCAAAAATAGTCCTTTTTTGGAGAATCCAACACGATTGTGACAACAATTTTGAAAAGTTCCATCAACATAGCTTGCTTGTGTGTATATTTTTACATCGATGATAGCTAGCACTTAAGAATCATTCAAGAAATCTAACATTTTTCATATAGCACTTAAGAATCATTCAAGAAATCAACATTTTTTCACATAGCACTCAAGAATCATTCAAGAAATCAACATTTTTCATACAATGTTACGGTTGTGTGTCGAATCCTCAAAAAATACTTAATTTTTTGAGGATCCAACACGAATGCAGCAACAACATAACAATCAAGTCATTAATAAGATAATAGCATTAAATAACTATAACATACATGAATATAATTGATAACCTTACAAAAAATGCTACTACTAACCTGATAGTATAAAAATTATTTTCACTGACAATATATATAATAGCTCTTTGAGTACTAAGAACCAACTAGCAAATTTTCCCAAATATTTATAGGTCTAGTTGGGTTTCTTGGAAATCATCAAACACAAGAACCTTCCTTCACTTTTGGACAAATAGCTCTTAAAAAAAGGGAAGCTTTTTTATTCTTTTTTCTTAAAAATGGTACACAGAATGGAATAGCATATTCCTCTAAAATCCCAGAAATTATTTTACTGTGGGTTTTACAAAATTCCAAAAAAAATAATACACAGATTTCAAATGCTTATATTATAAGGAAAAAAATGACAAAAACTGAGAGATAATTAATAACAACAATAAACATACTCAATGTAATTTCAGAAGTGAGGTCTGAAATGTAGTGTATATGCATGCAGTCGTAACTCCTATTTAGGGAAGATAGAGATGTTGTTTATGATAATCAGCGACTTAAATAACAACAATAAATAATACAATTATTGAAGTGAAGAAAACAATAGTAATATTAAAATTGAAGAATAAAATAATCTCACGAATGAAACGTGGGAAGATAAAGTGTATACATACCTTTCTCGTAGCTTGTGGGGTAGCTCACAAGAAAAAAAAGTTCTCTAACCAGAATTGCAAGGAAAATACAAAAGCGAAAATATGAAAGATACAAAATAAAGCAGAAAAAGCCTAAAAGAAAATGATGATTTTCATGAAAATTTCAGTTCCACTATGTCTTCTCATGAATTCCATTTCTCTTCAAAAATTGTTTGTAACTGAAACTTTAAAAAGAAAATTGAGGAATTTTTGGTACATGAAAGTTTAAAAAGGATTATATAAAGTTGTAAAAAATAAATAGTGAATTAAGGACCCATGGGAATTCACAAAAGATGTTAAAGTTGCCTATTTTTAGTGAATATTTATTTTAGGGATAACGCACAAGTATCAGGGGCGGCTCAACGTAATTCGGGGCCTAAAGCGAAATTTCAATTCGAGGCCTAAAATATAAACAAACTTCGTGTACATATTTATTCAAATTTTATTTCTATAAGTATAAGTTGACAAATATTGAATAAAGATAAGAGTTAGAACCATAGAATCTCAAGAAGTTGATGACTTGGTACACCCCATTTTAATATGCTTGACGTAATGCTTGAAATTAAAATTTAAAAACAAATAAAAAAAAGAATTTGTAATGCACTTTGTTCAACACTTTTCACCATTAATTCTTATTTTTAACAAAGTACAAAGGATGTTCAAGTGGGTAAAATAATATTTTTTAAAAATGTTATACTTTTATTCATAAATAATCAATTTTTTCTATAAAATTTTTAACACGTAATTTATTCTTGATTAAAATTTGGGGCCCCAAAATTTGGGGGCCTAAGGCGTGAGCCTTATTTTATAAAGCATAGAGCCGCCCCTGACAAGTATTCCTAGATTATAATTGAAATTTCAGAGATATATCTTGACTAAACTAAGGTTCTATTACACTCAAATCCATTTTATTTTGTAATTTCGTACACTTTTTTGACTTACGTGACATCCAAACATCTAGCACGCACCTTAACTACGTGAAATCACGGAGTCTACATAAATTTATACTCTAACTATGATTTATTTCAATTGAGCATTTGAATATGTAATAGAATTAATATTCATATCATATATTTTTATTTTAAATTTAATTTTTTTAATATATATTATGTATAATCTCAAACGTCCATTATGTAATCATATGAGATATACCACCTCATTTAATCATACACGTCTATATCAATTGAAACATGCGAAAGATTTTACAGCTTATTGTGGTTAATGTGTATAATTATTAAAGGAGATGATTAATTTAAGTGGCTAACATATTTATGTAATGTGTGCTTAAAAATATACATAGATCTTTTTTCAAAATTTTAGTTGAATGTCATGTGTTTAGGTGTTCAATCGGAAACAAGTTATTATATAGCAGATTTCAATTTGCTAAAATTAAAGCATAATTTTGTTTAATATTTAGAACGAGGCCCTTAGAGAAACTTTAAATTTATTCTCCGACAACTTATAAGTTATGAGTTTGACCCATAGAATCAATTAATGATGTTTGTGTCAGAGTAAATTATCCGTGTCACGCATTTTTCATGAATCTTTTTGAATCTTATATAAATACAAAATGTTTTCTGCATTGAACTATCGTATTCTTTTTTTTGTTAAATACTTAATATGTATGTGATAGACAAATGGGGTCAGATACAAAAATTAGTAAGATATTTGTGCAAAATACATAGTCGGATAATTCATAGAGATTTGTGCAAGTTGAATCTAATAAATGTCGTGTTCATTTGAACTCAATTTTAATTTAAAGCTTATATATTGAAAAAGAATCATTATATAAGTATAAATGATAATTTATGTCATGATAAGAAAATTGAGTGTGATGACACTTGTCTTATCCCACCAAGACAGGTCAACCTAAACCCAAATAAACAAGATAAATATGGAAATAAAATAGAATACAGGGTTAACATAATATGAACATTGTAAATAAATATAACATATATAACTCAAAATGTCCCCAAAAACTGATGTTACATGTACATGCCTCTAAGTATTAAATTGGATTCAAAGAAAATATAATTCTGAATTTCTTTGTATCTAAAACAGAACAAGACATAGTGAAAGAGTAGTGATGTATGTCGAGATGGCAAGCAGGTAACTCACGAACTCCCAAATCAAGCCTTAGACGAAGATGGGAAGAGAATGGCCAAGATGATCCGGGCTCGTACCCTACGCTAGTGAAGGAAGCAAGGAAATGGATACCAAACAACAACAATACTCAACAAGCACCCCAAATGACTCTAAGTTAAGTAATACAGAACACAAGTACTACAACACACAATCTGAACCTCCATAAACTACAATCTACATACACCTAACAGTCTTCACTCAATAACAATACACCTAACAATCTTTACTCAATAACAACAGAATACATATAGACCATTACAACTTGAACCTCAACACATATAAATGTATATACCATTACAGTTTTCCATAATTCAACAATCACAAGGCCACAACATCACTCATGAATATCATAATACAAGGATGAAATGTGATGCAATGTAGTGCAATGTCATATAAAGTGATGCAGGTATGTTCTAATGATACACACCCACTAAATCTCAGTCTTGGACTCATAGGGGACATATCTGTCATGCAATCATCACAGCGTGTGAAACAATCCTTGATATTAAGGAATCTGTCATGGCGTGCAACACATCCCTCGAAATTATAGTATACATCGCAGTATGCAACACGACCCTCGATATAATAAAATTTATCACGACGTGTGATACGTCCCTCGAAATGATACATCCTCTTATGATTTTCTTATTTTTCATCAACATCATATAGTTCCCATCAAAACAGTGCCTCAGTTCCAATGCAAATAGGCATGTACAAATACTCAATGAAAGGATAAAATTCCAACACCAACAACCAATCACAATTAATCAAGGCAATTCATCAAGGTGAATTAACATAACCATCCAAGTATTCAAGGCACATCATACAATAGTATAACAATAATTTCCTTTTTACACCACAATATCAACATTAACAGTAGAATTCATTCAATATTTAATAAGAACAAGAATATTACTAATACTTTCATCAATTTTCATTACTCTCATTTACACAACAAGACATACAAAGTTTAATACACTTAACGAAGGGTCAAGAGGTCCACTTGCCTTAAGGGAGAGATATCAAATCGAAACTTGAGTATTTCCTTCATGTCAATCCACATAATCTACACCAAATAATCAAATATAGAATATCCATAAGAAAACATGAACAATGAAATCCATAATGCTGATTTTAAACATCGGGTTCGAAACAATCCAAAAAGTCAATTGTGAGCGCCAAGGATAAATCTGGATTTTTTTTATGGAAAATCATAATACCCAAAGGTTTTGAAACTCACAAGTGAAATCATAAAGAAAGAAGAGTTGAAATCATGGTCAAAACTCTAATTTACTTAAAACACAAGTTCATAAGAACAACCCCCAATACTCAGGTTCGAAATCCCGACTCAAATTTAAAATATTTCTCGAAAATATCTTATCCATGCTTAGGGAAGTTCAAATATGAAATTTTATTCCAAAATGGAGTCAAACCTTGAAATACTCAATTTATCAAACTTTAACTTTAACGGAAAAAGCTCAAATTCTCATGCTTATACGCAATTAATATGAAGAAAATAATTGATGAATCAACAAGTTATGTTAATGCCAAAAATCAGTTTATCAATAACATAAGGATCATAAATATACATTTTTCAAGAAAATTGAATTCAAATCGACAAAATCTCAGTTTCCCCAAGAACTTAACAGATAAGGAAAAAAAATTAAATGAAGAAATCACGAGAGAATGCCTAAATGAGGATTGGATACTAACCCCTATATTACATCTAGAAGAATGCCGCAAGAATCATTCTATTTTGGGCTCTAGAACTCTCTATATGCTCAAAATACCAAATGAACACAGTCTGAAATTGTAAGTACATGAACAACAATATTTATACATGAAACCAGTAACTTAAATTTTTCACTAAAAGAGTTGTAACTTCCTCATACGATAGTGAAATGACCCAATTATTTTTTGTAAGTGTCTTAAATAATGATATGAACTTGCATGTTCAATCAAAAATTAATTTTTTGTTCGTTTGTCTAGTCAAATTATATTATTTATGCTCGGTAAATAATTATTTCATATATATCGCGATAAAAGTCCAATATCGTTTTAGCGAAAATGCAGCAACATTTGAAGATCAATCCTATAATTCATGATCAAACTTTCAAAAGTTTCAGAATAATTTTTCGATCTTTAAAACTAGTAACGATTCCTTTAGTTGACACAAATTGCTAAAACAACGTCATAGCATCTAAAAGGCTTAGAAACTCACCCAAAACTCATCTGGAACCTCCCGAACACAAACCAAATATGCTACTAACTTGAAAATGATATTTGGACTCAATGAAATCATCAAAACTCCCAAAAAGGGTCACCTTACTCCGATGTTGACTAAAGTGAACTTTAACTTAAGAGTCTCCAAATTTCTAAATAAGGACACGAAATTCATCCAAAAGCTTTAGAAATTGAACTAAACCTTTAATTAGACCAAATATCACCAATCAGACCTAGTGGAATCATCAGAACTCGAAAATGACCTTTCTAACCTCAAATGTTGACTTAAGTCAAACTTTAGCCTTAACTTTTTCCGCATCTTGTCTAATGTCTCAAATTCAAACCAAAAGCCTTGAGACCCAAACCAACAGTACATCTAGACCAAAAATCAAGTTCCGGAGTTAATGGCAACTGAAAAAATTCCATTCTGAGACTCAACTCCAAATGTTGACTAAAGTCAACCATTTCAACTTTAAAGTTTCCGAAAGTTCAATACTTCCAATAAAATCTCAACTTTTCGATCTGGTTTCCAATCTTACCTCAAAAGTTGATCAAACATGACTCGAGGCAACTATCAGGATAGGTAAAATGATAATTTTTCAGAAAATTCCAAAAATGATTTCAAGATCATTACAATTTAAACTTAATAGTCGAATGAAATGTGATAGAATTGTAAATCTCAATTTATAATATTAAAAATCCGAAGTTCATATTTATTGATAATGATGACATTGTTTTAATTTAAGCGCACTTCTTAAGAAATCACTCATCCCTTCACTAAATGTTCTTCATTTTTAATAAGATCAATTTAATATTGTTTTCTTATTATATACCAAAATAATTTACTTATCTAAATAAGGTTAACTCTGGTGAGCTGAGCTGAATAGATTATAGCAGCTCATATAGCTCAGTTAGTGAGTTGTCCAAATCTTCATTCTAGTGATGAAGGTTCAAATTTCAATACTTTATAACAATTATTTTTAGAATAATATTTTATTACAACGATTAAGATTTATTTGAAATAGATCATTTATGTCATGTTATATTAGTATATATTTCTATAATAATATTTTACTATAATAACAAAATAAATTCGATATGAACTCAATATAAAGAGATTTGATTATGTAACAAAAGTAAAATGTGGGTCTTCATTTACATGATATATTACTATGTCTATTTTAAAACATCGCATAGTCCTTTTAGAAGTTAGTTTTCATTTAGGACCTACTTCTTTGACAAAAGTGTAATTAATCATCATATATTACTAAAAGTGGGAAGCTCCAACCTTCAAAGTTGGATTATCATTTTAACCCTCCATTAAATTAAAATGTTATAAATTATTCAATTAATTAAATAGCAAATAATAAAATTACAATTCACTCCAGGCTTAATTACATGTTTCTGGTTCAAAAACAAAATTCTACATGTTTAGATAAACAAAACGTCAAAACATTTCAAATTTTTGGCTACATTAATTTATTAAAGCAAAATGTTCTAAAATATAATTAAATACTAAATAGTAAAATAATGCTCCTTAAATGTAATAAATATTGAATTACATATCCTTCAAAAATAGTCTTCTTTATTATATATATATTTTTTAAAACATGGGACTCAAATAGTAATTACTACCATGAATAGCCATTTCTCGTCTTAATCCTTTTTAAATGTTGTCATATTAAATGCTAATAATAGCTAAAATAATGATAAGAAATAATAATTTCTTCCGTTTTACAAGATTTCCAAAATTAGTTTTTACATTTCCGGGATGATTATAAATAATTAAAAATAAATAATAGGTTTATAATTTAATAAAATAATTACTAAAAAAAAACTTACAGTACCTTATGGCTTTATATGATTTTTCTATGGCACTAATATTATAAGTTGAAATTACTTTAAAGAAATAAAAATAATTTCAAGAAGAGTCTTTTTTACTACCCCATTAACTATACATACGTACAATGTATGTTATTTATTTATGATATTTATTAAATTAATAAATTTATGTTATCTTGAGCTCATAGTTATAATTTTTTTGGAGAAGTTAAGAAATTGAAGAGTTGTCTTTTCATTATTCAATACAAACGGTTATATTTGTCAATTTCCTCCATATATCAGCTCACACTTTTACTTTACTCTTCTTTTACTCAACACGTTTCCTTATTCATGTTTAGGTGAACATTTTCTACTTATCTTTGCTTCACTTCCTCTTATTTCAATTTTACATTTTTAATTCCAATTTGTTGATATTATTTTTCCTAATGTTGTCTTTCCTTTTTTTTAATAGAAGTTGTTGTGTGGAATCCATAGTATAATGCAGAAAAGAAAATTGACTTTATAGTGTATTGAAATATAAATATAATTGTTGTAATGCATTTCAAGTTTTCTTTATACACGGTTGATGTATATATTGAAAGTTTCTCAATGAATTGCAGGGATTATTGCAATGTATGATTGAATAAACTCATGAGAAATACATATTTTTATTATGCTTATAGTTTGAAATTTGAGGGTATTTGTTTTGATTTCTTATCTTATTACATGTTTTTCAATTTATATTGCAATCAGTACACAGAAATTTATCAGATATATATTATGCAAACATATAATATAAGATACACGTGCAACGCACATGTTGAGATACTAGTGTTTTATAAAAAGAGAATAAAATATGAAAGTGTGTGGCTATTTGGGAAAATGAGGCCCAGATCGTCTGGATGGCACATACGTTGACTACAGACTCTTTTAAGTCTTTGTTGATACTTTTATGTTCTTCCACAAGACGATTTTTGGTTGCTCTGCTGCAAATAACACTATCTGAAAAAATGGCAGAAGTGCTGCTAAGTGCTTCAGTTGAGGTTTTACTTCAAAAGTTACTTTTGCTTGCAACAAGTGGTAATAGTCATTTATGGGGTTCCAAGAAAGAAATGGAAAAGCTGAGGAGATGTTTAGCTATGGCTAGAGCAGTTTTACATGATGCTGAGAGGCAACAGAGGAAGGACCAAGCAGTGAAGCTTTGGCTGAAGAAACTTGAAGACTTAGCTTATGATGCTGATAATTTGTTGGATGAGCTCAATTACACAACACTCAAGAAAAGTGAGTGGAAGGTATGTTTTGTTTTATCACTACCAAATCCACTTTCTTGTAAAATGAGGGCCAAAATCAGGGAGATCATTGTGAACCTGAAAATGATTAATGAGGAAGCCAATGACTTTGCAATCCCAAGGGGAGTTGAGGATGGAATTGATCATATCAACCATAAGGAGACTGACTGTTTCCATGGTGATTCCAATATTGTTGGAAGGGAAGATGATGTTTCAACAATGGTTGAATCCCTAATTTGTCAGACCAACCAACTAGTTGCAGTTTTCCCTATAGTAGGCATGGGTGGGCTAGGTAAAACTACATTGGCTCGATTGATATACAACGATGAACAAATAGTTAGATATTTTGATGAGAGAATATGGGTCTGTGTATCTGAGAATTTTGATGTGAACAAAATTATTAGACTGGTTTTAGAATCATTAACACAGAGAAGTATTGATGTGCAAAGTAGGAATGCTTCACTTCAAATACTTCACAAGGAACTAGGTGGCAGAAAATACTTGCTCGTTCTCGATGATGTTTGGAATGAAAAGCTTGAGGAGTGGGATGATTTTAAAAGGTCCTTAGTTGGCATTAATGCAACAAAGGGAAATGCCATTATCGTGACTACTCGAAGTGAACGAGTGGCATCCATAGTAGCAACACATCATCTTCATTTCTTGGAGAAATTATCAGAAGATGACTGTTGGTCTGTGTTCAAAGAAAGAGCATTTCCAGAAGGAGATGTGCCAATGGAATTGGTACCAATTGGTAAACAAATTGCGCACAAGTGTAGTGGTTTGCCTTTAGCAGCTAACTTGCTTGGAGGAATGTTGCGTCTCACGAAAGAAACCAGTGAGTGGTCATCAGTTTTGAGAAATGGCCTCTGGAACTTAAACGGGGATGAAAATGCAGTCTTGCAAGTGCTGAAGCTGAGTTTTGATCATTTGCCATCAACATCTGTTAAGAAGTGTTTCGCCTATTGTTCAATTTTCAGTCGGGATCATGACATTGAAAAGGATCAACTGGTACAATTATGGATGGCCGAAGGATTTCTCCAACTAAGCCAAGGAGATCATTTGAAAATGGAAAGCTTGGGAAATGAGTTCTTCAACATTTTGTTGCAAAATTCCCTATTATACAGGATGTGAAAAGAGATGACTATGGTAACATTACCCATTGTAAGATGCACAGCCTTGTTCATGCTCATGCTCAATCAATTTCGAGATATGAAGGATTTAATGTAGGGTGCAGTACTGAAGATGGCCATCCACATGTTCGGTATCTTTCAATGAAGTCCTTAAGGGAATCAATGCCTTCAGTTGTCAAGGAAAGAGCAAGATCTTTACGCACCTTGTTTTTAGCAGATAATGTTTCTGGGAGCATGTTATCAAACTTCAAGTATTTGCGTGTATTAAGTTTCCATGGTGTTGACGTTGCTGAGGTACCCTCATCAATCAACAAGCTAATACATTTAAGATATTTTGATCTATCAGGCACCAAAATTCGAGCTTTAGCAGATTCACTTTGCATGCTTTTTAATCTACAGACTTTAAGAATAAATGGATGTGACTTTCTTGAGAGTATTCCGAGTCAGTTGAGCAAGTTGAAAAACTTGAGACACCTACACTATTATTCATTCGATGCAACTTGTCTAATGCATTCAAGATGGGACAATTAACTAATTGTCTGCAAACATTGCAATTCTTCAATGTTGGTTATGCTGATGGTCAGCAAATTGGTGAGATTGGATTTTTGAAGGAACTTGGAGGTGATCTTGAAATAAGAAATCTTGAGAAAGTAAATAACCAGCAAGAAGCTCGAAGTGCAGATCTGTGTAGAAAGGAAAATATTTATAAGTTAATATTTCAATGGAGCAGTGGAAGGCAAGACACAGACAATGATGATTCTGTCTTGGGAGGCCTTGAACCTCATCCAAATTTGAAAAGCTTGACAGTCCAGAACTTCATGGGTGACAAGTTACCCACATGGATTATGACAATGATGGTCAGTACTATTGAGGGGCACTTACTGGGACTCGACAATCTGGTGGAGATCAAATTAAAAGGTTGTAGAAAGTGTGAAGAACTACCAATGCTTGGGCACCTACCGCATTTCAAATATCTAGACCTCACTGGACTGGATAATTTGAAAAGCATAAGTCGTTCCTTTTATGGTAGAGACTTTCTCAGATCAAGAACCTATCAAGGTGATAATACAAATATCGCATCATTCAGATCACTAAAGAGACTTGTTTTCTGCAACATGCCCAACTTAGTTGAGTGGACTGAACCAGAAGAGGTGACAACAGAGAAGGTGTTCCCTCACTTGGAGGAAATAGAAATACACAACTGTTCACAATTTACTACCACTCCATGTTCTTTCCCCAGCCTGGAGGAATTGAAGATTTCAAATGTTAGCAGTTACCAGCCGTTGGAAAATATATGCAGTAGTGATAACTCATCAGGTCTTACATTCCTACATATTGATGGCTTGCTGGAGCTTGCTTGCCTTCCGGACAATCTTCTTAACAATATTAAGAATCTGGTATATCTGGCTATATATAAATGTCCTAATTTGGTGCATGTTGTTCCACGTGCGAGGGGTTTTGGTTCCTTTCTTTGTGTGTTGGATATCAAAGAGTGCACAAATCTCAGCACGTTACCTGATGATCTACAAACTCTTCAGTCTGTTGCAATGCTGTGGATATCTAGATGTCCAAAAATTACGTCAATCCCAAGCTTGGAATGCCTGACGACTTTGGAAGATCTGAGAATCAGCTACTGTGACGAGTTGGCTTCTCTGCCAAATGAAATGCTACTGTCCTGCATGTCTCTGAAGTCTTTGAGCATAGAAAACTGTGTTAATTTAACCTCCTTTCCTAATTTGCAACAGTTGAATTCCCTTTTATCCTTGAGAATTGTTGATTGCCCACAGCCGACTTGTTCCCCAAAGGGATTCATTCTCTTTCTTGCTTAAACTACTTAAGAATTGGTCCATTTTCAGAGGATCTCACTTCATTCCCGATTCTTGATTACGAAGACGCTCCTAACAGTGAGATACATGAGGAAAACTTTCAACTTTTCTCTCTTAGAAGTTTAACACTTTTTGGGCGACCTCATTGGGACTCTCTGCCTGCATGGCTTCAAAATCTTTCTTCTTTAGCAGAACTACATCTTTATGATTTTGGATTTGAAGCTGTGCCTGAATGGATAAAAAACATGTCTTCCCTAGAACGATTGGGCCTATACTGGTGTGAAAAAGTGAGTTTTCTTCCCTCCGTTGAAGCCACAAAATGCCTTGTCAAACTAAGAGAAGTGGAGATTTACAATTGCCCTTTATTGAGTGAAAGATGCTCTTCTTTGAGTGGTTCTAATTCTGAATGGTCTAAGATTTCTCATATAAACCAAATCAAAGTTGATGGCAAACAAATCACATCCGAGGCTTCTTATGAAGTGTTATTTAATTATATATTAAAAGTCTGATTCTGATACAATTTATCATGAAGAATAATTGATTTTACATTTGGAAAGGTCGTTCGTCTATTTACTTGTCAATGATCCATAAAATTTTATCATAGACCTGCATTATTTTCTCAGGTAAACATTGAATATCATATTTGACATAAACTCAATAATGAAGCAGATTATGCACTTCCAAAAGGAAAAGGCATAATACATATATTGGACCTTAAACTTGGTTTCAAATTTTAACTTTGACCTCAAACTTTCATAGTGCACAAACAGACACTTTAACTATCCAACTTTTAAATAAATAAACACGCAAGTCCTACCTGGCAAAACGTGTGATGTGCATTTATTCTACGCGCGTTAGGAATAATTTTCGAGGCCCATAACGGTAAAAAAAATGTTGAAATGACAATTATACCCTTAATGAATCCCTTATATATATATATATATATA